>CALNHX010004988.1:0-116085 GCA_940337035.1 Agriotes lineatus
TATTTCTCGAGCAATGCAGATCTGCGTGGTGAGCACATTGGAAACACTTGCACTAATGCGGATCTGTGTCATGAGCAGTCAACGTGTTAACTACACCATCTTGAACGTGCATGCTCATGCAGAATACAAGTCAGATGATGAGAAGGAAAAGTTCTATGATTAACTAGAATCAATAATCCAGATAAGCCCAAGAAATTATATCGGGTCAGGAAATCAACTACAGACCAACGGTGTGAAAATATTAACATTTTAGTGGTTTGCACCACTGGAACTGTTATGATATTTATTAAACGTTGTTCACCACTGTGGAATTAAGTTCAGTAAAATATAACCGTTTGTGAAAAACCATAACATTTCTTTTATTTACTTTAGAATAAATAAAAAATTTACAAACACATACAAATTCGTCAGTATTAATTTAAATAGAAATATGAACAGTGAGTAGCCTGGTTTTCGAGACGGAATTATTTATTTATAACAGACCTTGGAATCTGACCTTCGTCGTCGACTTCCCCAAAATGAGTCAAGTTAAAACTAAACTACGCTTATATAGGTTGTGCGTGAATGGAAGGGATATTCCCTATTCTTTTGTGTACAATAGGATTGTGCAGCTAGGCTCCCCCTGTCTATTGTCGCACAAGTGGTTGAAATAACTTCCGCCAAAAAAGACTTTCTTTTCAAGTTGTTTACGACTGTATGTCCTGCAGGGTTCACTTTCCCTTTTTGCCTGGCCTATTGTTACTTGAGGCAAAAGGGTATTTACGTAACCCTTCTCTTTTGCTGGCCGATATCCCTGCGTTCGTGACATGGATCCTGCTGTGCTAAAAATTGCATCTTGACATTTTAGAAAAGTTAGTTTACATTGTTTACTCGACGACACAAATCACACTTGACATTAGAGATGTTTCTTACTGCACGCGTACAATTGATACTTTCTCTAGAACTGTCACATTGCGAACACTTTTACTAGCTTATTTAGTAACGCAGTATACCTGACGTTTTCAGGCCGTTTATGCAGCTTTGCTACCACATAATAAATCCAACGATAACTTAACTAGACGTATAGACCTAGCAGCATCTCTGGGAATGGTAGTAGCTGGTTCATACTTCAGACATAAGAATATTCTCAAAGGCGCATGAAAGTCACTGATGGTAATACCACTATACAATAGATCATGTATTATTGAACTCCAGGCACAGCACTGATATAACAGGTGTGGCAATTAGAAGAGGCGCAAAGATACATTTAGATCACTGTTTAGTAGACACGAAAATTAGAGTCAATATATCGTAACTCCAAGAAATACCCAGCAAGTAAAAAGAAACAGTACTATATAAATGAACTTGGAGATCGGATACAAGTTGCTATATAGAATCAGATGCTTGATACAAAAATTGGGAAGCCAAACTGACCATTTCATGAAGAGCCGGATATAAATTTCGAATAGAATAAATGTAAAAACGTAAATAAAGAATCAGCAGATCAAACGGTGACTACAAAGTCTCACCCATGGTGAGTGCTCTAAATAAGTTGTATGAAAGTTATTTACTAAGTGTTGTATCCATGGCAAAAATGTAGCCTTATCTATTTATAATTAAACGATGTTAGTTTTAATAGTTTTGAGGTTAATAAAACTTTGTTACATCTTCAAAAATATAATACAAAGATTTTCTAAATTATTATTTTCCTACTCAGGAAGTGTTTCTTAATAACAGAATGTAGAGTTAGTCCACCATTTTTATAACACCCTGTATAAAGGGATGTTAGAATTCAAACGATTCATCGGCCAATTCTCTCAAAACAACTACTTCAATACAATACAGTTGCCGGCTGGCTAGTCCGGAAGACGGCATGCAGTTCTTTAAATACTAACAAATGATTAAAAGCCAAAAGGGCGCCAATGAATCTTTACCAATTAATGACAAGTGCATCCATTCAACTGAGAATTCATAAACCCAATTAGCACATAACTTCCTGAAAGAAAAGCTCAAATTACGCATAGGTAGCAGTAACGAATAATAACACCAAAATGCTAATATCACAGTACAATTATTGTTTCTAATTCGGTAGAATTCAGTACAAATATCAGATAATTAATAATACTAATTGCAAGTATTCATTACTACAAATTTCAAGTACTGATTGATACGAGCTCCAAATAGCTATTGGCCAATTTAAGGTTAATTAATAGTATTACGATTATAATTTCAAATAATTATTGGCCAGTTTAGGGTGCATCTCAATAATATTCGGCTTGCGAAAACAAAGACTTACAACACAGTCCTAACCAATGTACAAACATGATCCATCACAGTTTAAAATTAAATGCGGTTTCAATAACCTCGATGGCGTGACTGGGAAATCAATTATTCAGGTACTTAGTTCGTGAAGCGAACTGTACAATAGCAGCCGACGTCCGAATTGGTAGCAATCGGGTGAGTCTCTAATACTGGTTCACTGATCGCATCATGTATAATTTTACTTAAAAGAAAGGAAGATAAAACGATCTTAGCTTCCGTTGAGCCCGTTCTGCACGCTGTGATGATCCAAATAAACAGAGGCCCACACATCCGAAGGTTGGAATGCAGGTGACAACAGCTTGAACCAGGCAAATGGCGACGTGCTCGGTCGTGGAGATGCTGTTTGATGGCCAATGCTGAACTTATGAGTTTCAGGAACCCTGGATTGGTTGTTAAAGAAAAGAGAGAACCCAAAATAGACTCATGATTGCTTTTGATAAGAATCGGCGCAAATGGTTTTGAAAGAACTTACCCCCAGATGAATTTGCGCTACTTGCCACTGAATGACAATTGAAGCACATATAAAAACCAATACTCTACAGAACTGCCATTTGGTATCTTTTTAGTTCATTCGCTACCTCCTGCATTTTTCCAGGTGCCAGCAGAGTTTTGACATTCAATGATCCGACATTTATTATTTGTTTTGTTATTCGTTGTCTTTTGCTTTTATTTCTATTTACTTTCTCTGTTCATTCTTGTCTCATTGCCTTGGTCGATTCGCTCTTTGACTCCACCTCCTCCACTTGTGTTAGTTTTTTGGATCTGTTTCTGGCTCCAGCATTTCAGTCTGCCCGTTCCAAACCAACAGTTTCTTATTAATCCATAGTTTCCTGTAACCAATTTTTACTGTATTGCTATTTCTTTTTTCATTTCTAGCTCTCTCTCCAATTATTCTTCTTATTTGCCGTTTGCCTTTTGTTAGATCTTCATCTATATATATAAAACTGAAAGTCCTGACTCACTCATTCACTCACTCATCAACGCCTAGCCCAAACCCTTGGACCTAGAAAGCTGAAATTTTGCACAGGGGTTCCGTTTATGATGTATACAAGGAATAAGGAAGGATATTTCAAAATTCAACCCCTAAAGGGGTAAAATGGGGGTTCCAATTTTGTATGGAGAAATAATATCAAATAGACATTTCGACTTGAAACTTCGTAGGAGTACTCCTAATAACAAATAAGCAAACACGTATTTCGTGATTTTCCGAAAATCAACCCCTTAGGGGGTGAAATGAGGTAAAAAAGCCTAAAATACGATATGGGTGTCGTTATTGAGGTTTTTTGGGATGTTGATGAAAATGGCATTTATTTTTAAATTCAAGACGGTGGACATGACATAAGGGAAGGGACGGGACGGGACGGGACGGGACGGGACGGACGGGACGGGACGGGACTGGACTGGACTGGATTGGAGTGGACGGGAAGGGAGGGGACGGGATGGGGCGGGACGGAACGGGGCGGGACGGAAAGGGAAAGGAAGGGAAGGGATGAGATGGAAAAGGAGGGGACGGGACGGGTCGGGAAGGGACGGGGCGGGACGGGACGGGAAGCAAACACGTATTTCGTGATTTTCCGAAAATCAACCTTTTAGGGGGTGAAATGGGGTAAATAAGCCTAAAATACGATATGGGTGTCGTTATTGAGGTTTTTTGGGATGTTGATGAAAATGGCATTTATTTTTAAATCCAAGACGGTGGACCTGACATAAGGGAAGGGACGGGACGGGAGGGGACTGGACGGGACTGGACTGGATTGGAGTGGACGGGAAGGGAGGGGACGGGATGGGGCGGGACGGAACGGGACGGGACGGGACGGAAAGGGCAGGGAAGGGATGAGATGGAAAAGGAGGGGACGGGACGGGTCGGGAAGGGACGAGATGGGACGGGACGGGACTGGACGGGACGGGGCGGGACGGACGGGACGGACGGGACTGGACGGGAAGGAAAAGGACGGGACTGGACGGGACTGGACTGGACGGGAAGGGACGGGAAGGGAGGGGAAGGGAAGAGAAGGGACGGGACGGGAAGGGACTAGACGGGACTGGGCGGAACGCAACGGGACGGAAAGGGACAGAAAATAGTTAGTCATTATTTAATACACAAATAACGAACCTCGCGCGAACGAAGTCGCGGGTAACAGCTAGTCTGTATATATATTTTAGAACCCCTTAGTTTGCTTTTTTCTCTCATGACTTGTTGTTTATCACTCCATTGTTTCATTCTTACTAACACCATTTTTTTATTCCTATTTGTTAATAGTTTGGCGCTTTATATTATTATTTCCAGTTTTAGACTGTCTTTTATCAACTTTCGGGTTTTTCCTCAGCATTCTCTCCATTTGCATTCATCCCTCTGATAATGATATTTCTTTTTATTTTTTATTTTTATTTTCCTTCCAGTGTATTTTCAACATTAAATTTACACTTCGTTTTCTCCATTTTCTTTTTAATACATTTCTTTTCGTCTGTCTGATCTATTACCAGCTGTTTTAAGTCTTTTATAATATCTCTATATGTCTTGTTATCTTCTTTAACTTCATTTATGGCCTTGTTGATGTCTTTTAGCCATTCTATAACTTCCTCTATGGCTTCTGGATTATTCATTGCCTATAGTGTCTTGATTTCTACAATTTTGTTAGCAAGAGGTCTACATTAGAAAATAAATAAAACTTGCCAAAAATTCTGTGTTTTTATGGAAATTAAACTATAATTAAAATGAAGGGAAGTATCGAGAGATCAAAAAAAAATGTTCCTCAGCGGGCTGTGGAAATTCAACGTATGAATAATATGTTGGTGACACTGTACGTCAATGTCAAATTCGAGGGTAGCAGGTTAGGATTTGGGTCATTTTGTGTCACAACTGACGGAAAACGTAACCTGATAACTTCGAATTTGACATTGACATACAGTGTCACGAACATATTATTCATACGTTGAATTTCCACAGCCCGCTGAGGAACAGTTTTTTTTTATCTCTCGATAAAAAGAAGGGAGTTGTATTATGAAATTGCATGTGAGAAGAAGACATTTTACAAGATCGTTAGGTATTTTAAGGTCCCTAAGATTATAGTAGCTAATTTCTCAATCCACTTATTTATAATTTTCAAGTTTTGCGGGCCAAATTAAAAAATTTTTGCAGTACAAATGCGTAACAATTCACTTATAATTTAGATTTAGAGACTAGATTCATCTTTCGAAATGATATTGCGATTCTATTTAGTCTTCTTGCCTTGTAAAACTGTATATTTTGCTTAATTCATTGATCACAAATAATTGGTAAGATAATTTATGATCTAAATTGTTCGACAAAAGAATTTAAAAAAAGAATAAAATATTTGTCATTTCTAAAGTAGTGTGTTTTCTATTAGAAAAAAGTTTCATCGATAAATGTTTAAAATCATGTTTTATGTTAACATAATACTAACAAAAGCAAATCTTATATTTGAACAATAAATTATTTTCCACGTAGATTACGTAACTGCAGCTCATCAAGTTTGCTGTCTCACCGAGGAACACGCTTAGCTGAAGACGGAAGTGACGAAGACCTGAACGAGTACTAGGAAATCCGAGACGATTGACGAACTGGTGAATTAGTTTTCTGCCAAGGAGCAGGTAACATTGATGTGGAATTACATTAGAAATTATTGGATAGTTTGTATTAACTGAATATTTTGTTGTGCTATTTAGCGGTTAAATTAAGTAGGTTAAATGGATGTGCGTGAGTATTGCATGGTTCACATAAACGTGATTTACGCCATACAGTTTACATCCCAGAACAGTTGTTGATCGTTTAGCCTACATGAGGTGTCGCAGACGTACAAAGCCCCAGTTTTAGAACTGATTTGAGCTAAGTTAATCTCACCCATTAGCTTTGAACTGACTCCAACAAATAAGGAATTAAGGTTGGCTGTGATTAGTGTTGTTGTTTTGTAGCTTCACATTTTATGTAACGTTTGGTTTGTTGTGATCTTTTTTCTTTAAATTACAATCATATTTTTGATGTTTACAATTCTGATAACTGTCAGCTTGAGTTTTATTAAAGCAATATAGTAACGTTTTTCCTTGTTTATCCAGTGTTTAAAACCTGTATGTAGTTTTCAAGGAATTATTATTTAAATATCTGTTAATTGCCGCAAAATACTTTATAAATATTATAAAAGCGCTGATAAAAATTGCTAGGTAGGTTTTATAACATCTGGCAACAACACACATCGGATGTGGTAGAAATTATGTCATGTCAAATTGTATAACTTAAAAATATGCAATTTCAAAAGCTAGATTTACAGTGTGAAAACTGGCATATTCAACCACATGTTTAGTGAAATGTGAACGAATTGTATTTTAGGATAATAATGATAGAAAAATGAATTAATAAAGTCTGATGGCCATTTTTCAACATTCTTGCTAAAGTATTTTATTGTTCAGATAAATATTGTGAGGTTGGAAGCTTTCCTTGGTTTCATTTAAACATAAGAGTAGGTGAGACTATTTGATTTTTAACAATGTCTAACTTATTGTGTCTTACAGGATTAGTCACATGAAACTGATAAATGTTGAAGTGGTAATTATGACAGTGTGCTAACATTTCCTTCCACAACTTCCAAGAGTGTATACTAGCTACTCATACCGTCCTCTCAACATGTCCATTCTATTAGCGATGATAGATTTAAGCAAAGTCTGACTTAAAATTCTTGTCGTTTTGCAGAAAGTGTGTCTCATAGTGTGCATTTCAAATCGGTAGTTTCTAAATTCGAATGTCAATATTTGTGGTAGATAATTTAACCATGAAATATTCTTTTATGGGCGTATAGTTAATAATTGAAAGTAACCTAGCTTTTATTCCTTTGTATTCATTCATACTACCATTTTTTCTAACATATTTGATATTTTTGTTAGGGAAAAATATCTTGATAGGCAACGTCCAAATGTGTTAAAGTGTTTAGAATAGAATACCTTCTTTATGAACGTTCCAGAAATGAATGTGTGTCGCTCCATGTGGAAATGCCCTATCAGGAGTTATAAAACCTCTACAGAATGCCATCATTCGGAAGTGATGTAAAGCCGTAGGTCCCATGTTACTACGATGTGTAGCATGTAAAAGATCCCTTGCTAGGGTTGGAACTCCTTAGTCTCGGCAAAATTCTAAATAGGACTTTGGCCATATGACCACAGCAGTCGGTTTCTATGGTAGGTTTCAAAATTTTGACTTTCCCATGTTAATTTCCACCTTCTACAGCTCTGGTCAGTGTTGTTTTCGCATGGGGATACACATTTTTGGAATATTCGTAACATTTCAACCTGATTGGGCATCGCCGCCAAACTGTAACCATTTTGTTATGAGGTTATTAATTGAAGATGTAATTTTAACTTATTCCTGGTGCTTCTATTTCTATTGATATTTATTTGATACTTTGGTTCTATTGTTCTAACTTCGCAAATCTCATATAATTAATTTAACGGAAATTATAGTTGCTATTCGTTCCATATAAGAAGACAGTAAAATTAATAACATATATACTTGAACTACTTTATTTTTATGAGGTGCTTGGCATTGTTAGGAGAACAAATTCGTACGGAAAAAAGCCATATTTATGTAAATATGGCTTATTGATTAAAGTCAAACCATATTTCGATTGAGGTTATGGTCTACCTCAGATAATTATGTTCAGTGTACAGATACTTATTCTAAATGTTGAAACATGTCGAGAGTGTCTGAGACAGCAACTTGGGGGTTGCTTTCAAGCTAGACAATCAGATGGCAGAAGAACACCTGGGGGAGAGTGGTGAACCTAATAGTCCATTTTCTAAACGCTAAAAACTCGCCAAAGTTCTAACTTCGTTGACTCAAAACCGATTTTAAACATTTTTTTTTTTATTATTTCGGTAAAAGTTTATAGAAAAGTTCCCCATAATGAGAAGGTGTGCTTTTTATTTTTTCAATTGTTATTAACAAATAAGTGTTTTCTAATATACTCTTAATTAAAAAATTTATAACTATTTGATTTATTTAAACAATTGCCTGAAATTTGATAACATAATGTTTTTGGGGTCGCAGATTACGAATCTGGCCTCAAAATGGGTCTAAAAACAAAATGGCGGGGAAGGTCTAATTTTTTATTTTTTATTTTTTTAAATTTTTATTAGTAGTCTGGTGGGTTTTGGGGTTGCTGATTACGAATTTGACATTAAAACTTAACTAAAACAAAAAATGGCGGATCCAAAATGGCGGAAAGGGGTAATTTTTTTTTAATTTCTGATACCTATACCTAGAAGTTTTTTGGGTCGCTCATCCCAAATTTTATGTTAAAATTTATCAAACATGGAAAACGGTGTCTGAAAAATGGTGGACACAAATGATAGAAGAGTTAAATGAGTATTCAAGATACACCGCAGTTCATTTGAAGTGGATCACTTAAAGAAACTAGTTTCTACGACTTTTTAATAACAAATTGTAGTTTGTATTATTACTAGGAAGCGAATTAATTATTGTTTTAAAAGCATCAGGTAGCCACACGTCATTTTTAAACAATATCACTTTTAATAAGTAGCCGATAAGTTAACAATGCAAAACTTGCAGTGAAGAAACTTGAAGATTTTGGTGTGTTTTGTGTATTTTTTGATAAAAATGCATGAATTATTAATTAATTATCGATTATTACCGCTTTAAACAATGCCACGACGTCAATTAAACTTTACTACAAGTTATGCATTGTTGGCTTTTCGAGTACTTATTAAAAATGATATGAATTAAAAATTACATGTGGCTACTTAATATTTTTAAAACAATAGTTAACTCAATTACTAGCTACAATATAAACTACATTTTGCTATAAATTGGTTAGAAAAATGTCGTAGAAACTAGTTTCTTTAAGTGATCCACTTCAAATGAACGGCGGTGTATTATAATTTAAGTGATTTATTAAAATTAACCCAAGATACATTTAATAACAAAAAACAGAATTATCTAGCTTTATTTTCTTCTTCCTCTACTTTTTCCATTGACACTGCCGGTCGTGAATTAAGGCAACTATTTCTGCCACATTCACGGCAAGCCGCTGAGCCTAAAAGCCGCTTTTCCTATACCCACAAGCTGGCCCGCAACTAGTTTTGTAGTTGCAAAAAAATAATTTTTAAGATATTTTGTAGATCTGGTTCTTGTGTCATTAGGATTGGAAAACACTTTCCCGTATCATATTTCCAACCCCAATCTTCCCTTGAAATATCTTGGTTTCCCAGCCACAACTGTGTTTGCAAATACACGTGTTTTAAATGTTGTTCTGCTGGATCCATCGTAGGTCACAAGTAGTAGACGCCTTAATAAAAGAATCAACCCAAAATTCAAAATGTTTTTATTTAAAAAATATATGTACATATTGTATTGTATGTAACCTCATTTACCTTGCGGTATATGAATAATAAAAAACTTTCAATCACTTAAACATTTCTGTAAGAGTTTAAGCAGTTACCTTTCTTTGCACCATACATTGCAAGCATACATTTTATACCAAAATTTTTTTATATAAATTTTTGCAGTCTCTTGCAAATCACTGCTATTTTCAAATATTTTGACAAATTTATTCTTTCCTGAACATAGCCATTGCTTCATTTACTAGGACTTATCCATGTGGATCTTTAATAAACTGCTCAGGTACAGGTCTAAAGAGTAGCTTCAGCACTGCGAAAACATTAAGTATTATAGTGCACCCAGAATGTGTAGTTCAAAACGTGACCACCGAACTTCTGTAGATGGCGCCAAGTGGACAAGCCGCCACTGTGCTAAAATGCTTGGAAATTTTGCAAAGTGGAAAATCGCCACCTTTCGCCAAAACCAAATAGCGCATGAAGGTGCTCGGGACCTTAGCAACAACTTTGCCCCCTTTCAAAATTTCGATATCTGTAGCCGTTCGAAAGTTACAGGCGATCCAGACAGACAGACGGACGGACGGACGGACAAAACGTTCGCATAAGTACGCTGAAGCTACTAATAAGGTGCCGGTCCTATTCGTCTTGTTCATCCTTATACATCTTCAATATATTAAACTATATTCAAAAGCCATAATCTGCACCTTGACACCAAAACTCGCATGCTAAGATGCTACATTTTCCCCATCTTGCTCTATGGGGTCGAGTCCTGGACACTTAACGAAACAATCACAAAAAAAATCGAAGCCTTTGAAATGTGGTTATACCGGAGAATATTGCGGATATTATGGGAAGACCGTGTAATAAATATTAAAGTCTTAGAGAGAATGAAAAAAAAAGTTAAGGGATCATGGACAACACCAAGATACGCAAACTCCAATATTTCGGACAAATAATGAGGAATGAGAATAAGTACATCCTACTACAATCTATTATACAAGGCAAGATATATGGCAAACGTGGACCAGGACGCGGAGGAATACCTTGGTTACAAAACCTAAGGGCGTGGTATGGGAAATCATCCAATGAGTTATCTAGCATTGCAACCAATAAAGTGAAGATAGCCGTGTTAATGGCAAACATACGAAATCTAATAAGCACCTGAACAAGAAGAAGAAGAAGATTCTTTCTTCTGTTAAAACATGCTGAAGTGTTACATCCAGTTAAATCATGTACAGAAAGAACATGCTCACTACAATTTATTGGGATGCGCAAATTGCAGGCTTTTAGAAGAAAATATTTTTTTATTTTCTTTATTTTTGGCAGGTTTTAAAAAATGTATATCTTTATCAGCATGAAACTAAAGCTGTTAATATAAGTAATATGTCTATATTCTCTGATACTACGACTATGTTTTTATTTGATGCATTGAGAGCTGTTGTAAGCATCACTTTCAGCTTGAGAGCAAGGATATTATTTGCAGCTAAAGTTTTTTTTAAAAAATTAATAAAACGACATGAAAGACATTTGCCAGAATTTCTTCTTGATACAACTTTAAAAACCTGTCTCTTTCAAATCGAATATCTGGTGCAGTTTTCGTTTTTAGACGTCGGTCTCTTTCAGCAGATTTTATTCTATGTTTCTGATAATCGAAAAAAACACTTGTTTTTCCATAACTACGTACAATAAAATTAATATATCTAAAATTGCACCATACTGTTGAACAAGTTGCCATTTGTTTTTATGTAATAACATTCCTCCGTCGGTCATAAACAGAAAAATCTTTTAATTCAGAAATATCTTTTGGAAATTGTACAAAGAGGTCGTAGAAAACACATTTTTAGGCGTTGGAATTTATATGTATTCGTATGTTATATTTAAATGTAATTAATCTACTTAAATTTGAGCTAATTTAACAATTTAGAATTTTATTTGTATATAATGTTTATTAAATAATAATAATAATAATCGTACACAATAAAAATTAACCTTTTAATGCTATATTTATAATTACTGTGTCCAAAATCTCTAGATATGAGGCAACGTGCGGAATTCAGAAATGAAGCTATTTTGCCGCTTTAAAGAAGTTATTTCTCATTTTTGATAAATTTTAACATAAAATTTTAAAGCAGCGACCCAAAAAACCCTATAGTATAGCTAAAAACTAAAGTGCGAATAAAAAAAATTAAGCCTTTTCGCCATCTTGGATCCGCCATTTTTTATTTTAGTTGAGTTTTAATGTTAAATTCGTAATCAGCGACCCCAAAAACCCCTAGACATCTAATAAAAATAAAAAAAAGAAAATAAAAAATTAGACCTTTGACGGCATTTTGTAGACGCCATTTTTGTTTTTAGACCAATTTTGAGGCCAGATTCGTAATCTGTGAACCCAAAAACCGTATGTTATCAAATGTCAGGCAATGGTTTAAATAAATAAAGGAGTTATAATTTTTTTTTAATTTAGATTATATTAAAAAACACTTATTTGTTAATAACAATTGAAAAAATAAAAAGCACACCTTCTCACCTATGGGGAATTTTTCTATAGACTTTTTCCGAAATAATTAAAAAAAAATATTGAAAATCGGTTTTGAGTCAACGAAGTTAGAACTTTTTTCCTTTAGTAAATGGACTATAAGGACAATTTTTAGAAAACACAAAATCATTTATATACCTCTGCTGTCTGAAAGTATTGTAATCATGAAAATAGTAAAATTAATAATATTTTACGATTCTAAAACATAAGTTTGTAGTATGTTGTCAAGTGTTCTTTAGTACAGCCTTAATATGTTTCAAGGGGCAGACGATGATCCAAGACAAAAAAAACTGAGACAGTTAATATGTTGTGCTGTGAATGTGACTGCTTTAACGGCGTACATACATCAAACAAGTAGAAACACTCATGCCAAATGTTGAAAACTGTCTAGAGTGCCTGGGACAGTAACTCGGGGGGTATTTCTAAGCTTGACAACCAGATGGCAGCACGAAGTTTTACCAATCAGAGCCAGGTACTGGCTGTGCTACCAATCATATGTACAATGACTTGATAGAGACAGTGGCAACAATAGGCACAATTTGCCACAAAATGGCGGCCAATGGCCTACTAATTTTAATAAATTGAACGTTTTTGAATGGTCATGGTTACACAACGTGTAAATAATATGTTGGTGGCACTGTTAAGTCTATGCCAAATTCGAGGTTATCAGGTTAGGTTTTGCGTCAGGTTTGACACAAACTGACGCAAAATCTAACCTGCTAACCTCGAATTTGACACAAACTGACGCAAAACCTAACCTGCTAACCTCAATTTGGTATAAGCAAACAAAAGCATCAAGAAATTTTGCCTCTTAATGGCGGCGGATTCGAGCGACCAATAAAAAAGAATACACTCTATTGTCGCCACTCTCTTATATAAAGTCACTGTAATCATATGTGACAAAGTAGTGGCGCCATCTGTTAGTAGTATCAGAAAGTACCCTTCAGGAGCTGTTCAAGGTCATCCAAATGATATCAAAGGAACCGACAGTGAGTGTCTACTTGTTTGATTTATGTACTCTGGCTTTAATATATATAAACAATATAGGAAATAATAAATGTTTGTTCCCGAGTAGCGATGTGTCGATCCGGTCGGATTCGATACAAAGGATCGAATCCGGGGCAGGATCGATTTGGATCGAGTCCAAGTTTCGGTCCGGAATCGTTCCGAGGAACAAAAAGGTCGCGAGGCTTCAATCCTCGCGGACATTCATTCCTTTGGCATTCCGTTATTCAATCCATTTCAATACAGTATACAATACAATGTGTTGATGGGGAACAGCAAATGATGATGGTGTTCGTTTTAAAGGCTCAACGTCGACAGGCGACACATGATACGGCCGAACTTGCATGCTTTTTTATCAGTTATCAGTAATTTATGGCTTTTGGCGGCTTTGTATGTGCCCAATTGATGTCTGAGACATGAAAACATACTGAATTACCGACTGCGTGACCACTCACCAAAACAAAGATACTCGCGTTGTTCATTCCGGGTACGGAATGACCGAGGACCCCGGGTGTCTGAAATGCACATTCAATTCCGATGTCGATCCGAGGATCGAGTCCGATGGACTCGATCCACTTGCGGAATGGGATTGGAATGAACGAGTCCGCAAAAGTATCGAAACTTCCCATCACTATTCCCGAGTGCAACAAATCAAAAGAAAACTCTTTTATCCAAGCCAATATTTTGGAAAGCTTTATTTTTTTCTCAAGGTAAAGAAAGTGTGGTTAGTACCTCATAACTGGCGACAAAGAACAAACAGGCAAATCTTGTTTGGTACTATAATGGCTTGAGAGTCTTCGCTATATTTACATTTAATTTAGGAAATAAAACACATATCATTAGTAACCAAGTAATGGTCGCCAAGGCTGTATGTAGCGTTATACTAAACTAGATCAGGTTAAAGGTTAAAAAACAATACTGAAGTAATCCGATTATATCACAGTTAATTGATTTAGGAATTAATCTACGAATGTTATGAGTATCATAACTGCCGCAGATGACAGACATCTAAGGCTGTTATGGTTCATAACATCCATGGTTTGTTCGATAGTTTATCGGTAGCCGGTTGCCATGTACGGTAAAGGACTATTACAGTACAGTACAGATACAGTTATGACTTGGTTGCCAGCCAACTTTTGTAAAGTACATTTTTTTTCTATAATAATTTTCAAGGTCAACTTTCTAGGGGATAAGTTGAATTCCTGCAGGGTCCCTAGTTTTAATAATGTTGGTACATAGATTTTTAGTTCTTTTCTTCCACTGAAAAAATGATTTGTCATTTTGACAGATATGTCATAATTTAATATCGCTTGCTTCATTTTTGCATTTAAAATATTTCTTGGTTTTCTTTTTTTATCCGATTTTATTGATGATGATGATTCCATGTTAAAAAAATTAATTTGTCAAGAGTTCAAATTAAGAAACTTTGACATTCAAAATTGACACATGACCATAATTTTGAAAAATTTCTACCAACACGAGGTATAAAAATTTCCTAGCATTTTAATCACAAATCTACCAACATTGTAACACTGACAGTTATTATAAAAAAAACGTACTTTATATGTAAACAAAGGTTTAATATCTTGAAACTGATAAAAAATTACATTTTCATAAAGTACAGCAGACGAAAACGTGAACTAATTCAAACCAAGTGTGTTCATATTGTTGAAATGTTTACATGAGCAAGTGTGATTTTATTAATAAACACATTATTAAAAGAAACGTTTAATAACACAATAAAAAGCAAAACATTATGACAGCGATAAGTAATACACATTTTTAATGAGAAGAAAAATAAGCTGCTATTTTATTTTGCATAAATTAGCGCTTATGTTTAAATGAAATGCAAACGCATCATAAACACCCATCCGATCGACTCAGCTGTGTCACAGAGGGGAATCTCCTACATAAATCGGCACATAATGTGTGTTGCAGAGGGGAATCCCCTAGATAAATCGGCAACTAACCATTGCCAAGAACTGTACAGGTTGTTTACGTTATCGGGCGTTCTGTTTGATCCTATAGTATGAATTTTGTGTTTACATTAGCACGATGTTTTCATTATCCGGTGTTTACGTTATCGAGCGCTTGCTGTATAATGAAATTACAAAGCTTTCCGAAATATTGGCGTGGGTAAAAGAGTTTTCTTTTGGACTGCTGCCCTGGGAAACAAAACTTAGTTATTTACTATATTGATTATCAACCAATCGTTTGCTGCTGCCTCACAGTTTAACATGTATAGTTGCTAGATATTTGTCAACTTTCTTAGACGTTGCTATGAATCAAAATTGTTATAATTAATGCAATTGTCTAAAGCCTCGTTCAAGCTAATCAAATTATGCTAAAATCTTTATCAAAGGCTCTCCTATTTTTTTGTTGCCTTGAATAGTACCTAAGGATGATCAGTAAATACTCTTATTAAGTAAATATTTAATTTGTTATTTAAGAAAAATACATATATGAAACTGTATAACTAATACAGGACAGTATAACTATGAAAAGACACTTATTTAAATAGCTCTATGTATTTCTTACTTTAAAAGTTTTAAAGAATAATATTCACATCATATCATTAACAAATAAAGGTGATTTTTGTTGAACATTCTAAAATAGTAAGTGATTAGTTCAACGCATATTATAGTTCTCAAAAGTCACACAAAAATGAAGAAGATTCTTACTTTGGCTGTTCCCCCAACAGGCACTGGTGGCGGCAGTTTTAAACCTGTCTTAAATTTGATTCGATAGAGGTATCTAGGAACCGTGATTCCACTTTATTTTCGTGCACTTTGTGATCAAAATCTCTGTCATCTGAATCATTATCATTGGTAACCACTATAACTATATCTATCACTGCTTCTACACTCAACAATTTTTTGGACAAAAGATGCTTTTTATTCTTATTTCTGGGTCTTCTCTTGATTAGGCTTTTGTGGCATTCCATGTCTTCCATAATATAAGGGGTTTGCTGACCTAATCATCACAGGTATTATTTTAATATTGGGAACAGGATTATACAGCCTTTCTAATTGTTCTAAAGCAGTGTTTCTCAACCTTTTTGTACGAGTGACCCCCATTTCAGTAGCTGTAACTTTTGGTGACTCCCTATACCTAAGCAAGGTTCAAGAAATTTTCTAGTTCAGACGTTGGAGTCTTTCTGTATGCTCAAGTTTCGCACTGATTTTTATGTTTTCACACCTAAAGATGTTACTTGTACAACACTCATGACGCTCTTTGTGAACGTTTGGCGACTCCCAGGTTGCAGGTGGAGAAACCCTGCTCTACAGCATCTCATGAAAAAGTGTTTCTCATTATTAATGGTGTCTCTCTAGTGTCATTTGCTAGAGTAGTGGTGCTTTCTGCAGAGATTGATGGTAAATTACCATCTGTAAGTAAGGGTTTAGTTCCATTATTAGCTATCGGCAATGTACAATCTATTACATATGCAGGAAGTAATTCTGACTCATCAATAGTAATTTACGTTACAAGACCGGAATGTAGTGTTTTGCAGATCGTACTAAATAGATTCTAGAGCGAGCCCTGGAAGATTGAAGAGACCTGCAAAACATTAAAACACTTTCTGAGTCCATACTTTCAAACTTGCAAATTTACTTTCAAAAACTCACAAAAATTATGACATTAATTCTCCAGAAACCGCATATTTTCTGGTCGGTCGTAAAAAAAAATCTTTCATTCAGTGAAATGATTCTGGTAATTTTAAAACCATTTATGATATTTTTTGAAGTCAAAGGTAATTCATACACTTTACCAGCAATTTTGCAAATGCTTATCACTCATTCATAGCTTATGATAATAGATTTAAATCATCCAAATACCATACAGTCCCACGGCTGAAGCTCATGGCTTGTGTGAAGAGGTATACAGGAGGTTAATAAATGCACACCTGCTTCTTTGCCTCTGTTTATTACATTATTGGAAATATGAGTTTCATGGTTATTGTAGATTGAGTTTGCTCTAAAGTCGGCTTTGCATGGCTCACAAAATGTTCAATGAATTAAAAAAAAATCATTTGACCAGCTACTTGAGCTAGTTACTCCAACTGAACTAGGTGGGGTGCCCTTCAGCATATGTCACTTTAAGTGGACCCTGGGAAATACACACATTGGAGGTACGGCATTTCCCACACCATTTTCCATCACTTTCATCGGTAGTTGAAAGTTTCCTTTGGTTAAGACCTTTATTATAATTGGAAAAAAATTCATCTACCATCGTTTAGTTAAAGCCGTTGAACGTGCTAGGCTTGTGACCTCTGGCTTTCGCAAAGTAAGCTTAGGGTTACATGAAAAACCAACTGATTCCAGCAATTTTACTTTCTTCCCAAGCAGACACATTCTTCTCCATAGCTTCTTCTGCAATCAACAGAAATGTTTGTATTCGTTAAGATGACATAACCTTAAACTACAAGATGTAAAATACCAATGTTACTGCCTATACTTACAAATTAAAATAAAAAACATCTCCAGAGGATAAAAGTTATCGATCATACAATATACCATGCTTTTGCCATGTTCGCTTTCAAACCGATCAACCGGTATGTGCGTATGAAGTTATGCCCAAACACCTCGTAAATAGAAAGTGATGTCAGTATAATCTACCACTGTTTCTATTTAGGATTCCTTCGATTGATAGTAAAACTGTGAACTATGCAATTTTTGTATGGAAGTGCTATATTATACTGTCTTTGTATGTGGAGTGAAAAACTGTTTTCTAATCCATTGTGTTTAAAATGTTGCCCAACATGAAACTTATAGAAATTCTGCCCCTTTGAAGCTAATGGGTGAGATTACTTAGTGATCGTGTTTAATTTTACGGCCTAGATTTAAGAGGAGAGGAGTGTTTACCTAATTTAGTCGCATGTGCCGGTTATTTATTGCCACGATTAATTTATTAAAGCTACAAAGGTTGTGCTAAGGTTACTACTACAGCTTCCCTAACCTCTTGACAATGGTATAGAGATAACAATAGTTAATGTGGAAGTGACTATTCCAAAGGCAGTACGACAGTTTGCAATAATGAATTCAGTGAAAGCCTCATTAGTATACAGTTATAGTTGCGGTGGGTTTTCAGAACACGGAGCTTCTGAACACCCAGCTAGAATAAAAAAGGGTCCTTATTAACAGCACTGACTGATACATAGACTAGACTGACTAAATGCGAATGTAAATATTTTTGTTTATGTACTTGTAGGCGTGAGGTTGAATAAGTGACTGTAAATGCAATTGTATAACTAAAATATTTATTTTATAGAGATGTAAAGATCTACTATTTATATTGTGTGTTAAGTTGGTCGTTCTAAGCCATTGAATTAGAAGCGTTAAAATAGTTAAGCTGTATACTGCGAAAGACCTACGATACCTGAAAAAGAAGTGGTCGATCTATTAGGTTATTGAATTTACGTATATTATATTTTAACTCGATAAAAATTTTGTCTCATTTCTACTACCAGCAATACATTAATTGAAGTTTGTAGCTGCCAAGTACAATCATGCACGTAAGTAAGAAGCTATAATTTATACAAAATCCTCAACATTTATGAACTAAATACACCCTGTGTTAATAGCAATGAATTTTAGAATACGGTGCAAGCAATCACAAAATCCTGTCTCTAGTCGCTTTTCACTTACATCTAATTTATTACTAAGTTACATGTGTGGTCAACACACTGTTGTATCTATCAGTTATGATTTCTAGATTACGAATACTCAGTTGTAATATTTATATTTATACATACAGTATTATATTTTACTCTATTTTCGTGTTTCAATTTGTTGTATTTCACTTCCAGAAGGCCTGTGTAATATTTATGATATAGAAACTATGTAATTACAAAGTGTATTGTTCGAGGAGTGTTAATCTACCAATATTAAATCTATTTTTGTCATTCAATTTATTTAAATAAATATACAAGCGAATAATGTGTTTTATTTGTCACAGGGTGATTTATAACGTACAGAGGAGATTTTTAGGGTAGATAGAGGGGACTCAATAACTAAAAAGTTACAAGTTAAAACTTAATTAAATAAGAAGTAATTGTTTCGAAATTATGTGGGTAATTTATGTTTTAAATTTAAATTGGGGATATTTGAGTTAGCTGAACCACATTTAGTTAAAAAAATGATTTAAAATAAATGGAAAATAGAATTTATGGCTTCTTAATGTTTCCTTTTAATTCCCAATAATTTTTATTATGTGCATTAAAAAAAAAATGTTATTGAGAGGTCTTTGAACTAGATTTTGTCTTACGACTGCATGTCAGTGATTATTACATCGCTCTGCTCAGAATTCAGCGTGCTCAGTCACTTGAGTTGTCAGTTGTCAAAGTGAGGTTGTGTGTATACGCAATCCATAATAGCTATTTATGCAACAAGTGCTAAAGTTGATGTTTATGCACGAGACATGAAAATTATGAAACAAAGCCGAAGGCTGAGTTTCATAACATGTTGAGTGCAATAACACTTTTAGCACAAGTTTACATACAATATTTTTTCTACGACCTTAAATTTTCTGTTATTAATCCATAAATGTCGATTTAACAAAGGTTTGCATTTATGACAGTTATAATTTATGTCATAATTAAGAGATGGCCTTGACGCGCAGGTGAATGTTTGTGGAGCCAGTACTGTCAAAATCAGTTATCAAATGTATTTATAATAGTACACATCTGCCTTTATTCATTACATAACGCTTTAATTATTTAAAAAACACTTTACCTCTAACGCAAGAAGCAACTAGAATAACTTTACAACCTCACATCCAGTTCACAATTGTAGTTTTATAACCTCACTTCACTTTTAGCCCATGTGCTAAAAGTAAATAGCTGATCTCATTTTAAACACGCTAAATTATAAAACGTCACTTTTAGTGAAAAAAGCTAACGCTAAAAGGCCTACGGCACCAGAAGTGTCAGAATTTTGAAGTGTCAGCCTGCAACCATCGCCGCCGACACAAAGGGTTCCCTAAGTGGGAACACCGATTACGAAGGCTTCAAATACTCGGGCCGCATCACCAAAGGCTGCTGTTGCTGCCAGAAGGAAGCCGTTGTGTCTACACCGCTGAAGCGTCAACCTTGGGAGCAACCGAATGCAAGGTTAGTTCCTATTTGAAATCGTGATACGAAATAAGAAGCGATTGCAACATCTTTGGCAATTGCTTCAAATTGCTTATCTAAGGTAACGGCGGTTTACCTCCAAGCCGACGCGAAGTTATTGCGTCATCTGCCAACTCAGCGCGTTGCTCGAATTGAACGTTCCCAGGCCGTGCTTCCAATCCAAGCGCATTTCAAGAATAGACAACTTCGCCTAGTTCCGCGGAATTCAATTACATTTCGCACTTTCGGTGTTTGATTCTGCGTACACAGTTGTTGAACATTAGCACAGTATTTAAAGCGTTTTCATGCATGTAGCATACATCCTTTTTATTGTATAATTTTAAGTATTTTTATGCAATAATGCTAGTAGAAACAGCTGTCGAGCGTAGATAATTAAAGTATTATTAACAGTTTCACTGTGTGATTGGACGTCGTCCATTTTTGTTATTTTATGTACCTGTAGTTGTGGTTTTCTTACAGATTATATATTTTTTTATGTAAACTGCTGGGTTTCATTTCTGGCAGTGTTTGAATGCGTTATTTCAGTATTCCAGGTGACAACGAGTAACTCCAAAACAATATTAGCTTGCCCTTAGTCGTACCGACGATGTTAATAGAGTTTTATACCTCTCCGACTGTTTGAGCTAGCGAACCCAGGGCAATATAAATTAATAGTACAGTAGAGTATAGGGCTAAGTAAAAAACCACATTACAAATTTCACTCCAACTTTGAGTTTAGAAATAATCAGTATGAAATATTTGCTGATCAAAATGACCATAAAGTTATCAGAAAAAAGTTTGAGTTAAATGTTGATATCTCTTGCATGATATGTAATGCCCTGTTTGAGCATTCTAAAAACATATCTCTACCGATTTTGTGACTAATACCTAAAACAGTTTTCGTTTTATTGCAAAAAGTATTAAAAATAGCCATGACAAAGAAACAAAAACAAGTGTATGGTTTATGAACAATCAGCCAAGATCCAGTGCAAGTGTTTGGAGTCGATTCTCCTATACTGTAACACTAGTATTTATGCAATTAATATACCTCGTGCAATTTCAGTTTTCATACTCCATTGAAATAAAATGTTGTACCACCACATATTTCCCTCCCAGGAAATTTTGGGTAGATATTGATTATGGGGTATCATTTATGAGTAAGAGAGAACTGTTATCTTTGTAAATAATCAAAATCTTTTAGGGTATCTGGGTCTCCCCACACCGGAAAGTGCATCCTAGTGAAACCAAGGTCTGGTACCATCGTTCCAAAGCTTTATAGAATATGCCCATAAATTCTTATGTTAATTGGTCTGTATGAAATTTGTCTCCCCCCCCCCCCCAGATATCCCCTCCCTGACATTTTTAGATAGATACTGACTACAGGGTATCATCTATGAGTAAAAGGGAAGTGTAGTCTATGAAGATAATTAAACCCGTCAGTCATTTTGAGGAAAAAAATTGTCGTTTGTTTGTCTTTTTTTGAGGTATTTGGGCCTCCTCATACTGTATGATGCATCGCAATGAAATTAAAGCTTGGTACCATCGTTCTAAAGCTTCATAAAGCATCTACGTTTTCAAATCAACATAACCTGCAATAATTATAACAAAAATGTAGAAACCTTGCTTCCTCTATTTACGTGCTATTCAGCAATCACAAGTTAATATACATATTTGTTTCTATTTTTTTACACAAAGCAATAGTCTTTGGCTATAGCAAAATGGAAAAATTTCATTTTATGCTAAAAATACGCACCTGACTGTACTCAATGACATTAGTGACTTTATTTTTGTACAAACATCAGTATTTCATGGTGTTGCCAACCGTTTATTACATTTTCTATTAAAACTTAGTAACGTTTCACTGTTACCTGTGTCGTATTGATCCCACTTTTCCCCTAATGCAAAACATCTGGCATTAGCAGGATAGGTCTTTGGCTCATCGAGGAAGGCTAGTAACTCAATTGTTAAATACAAATTTTGTAATCAAATATAGGTCTGATATAATGGCCACCGCATGTAGAGTCTATGATTAATGATTAATAAAATTAGGTCTATCTGCGCAGTCACAATCTAAATGTCCTTTTAAAAGTACTCAGGTTGTACATTTGGTGCATTTTCTTATGATTCCAGTATGGACGTTAAAAATTACAACTATGGATATTACTGACATTTCGACGACAGATCGGAAAATGAACGTAAAACATGTTGCAAATTGTTACATTTTTACAAAATGCAATATTTCGGGCATGTACAGGGTGGCCAGATAAGAATGCAAAGTGCTGTATCTCGGAAACTATTCGTCGTAACGACTTTCGGTAAAAAAAATTATGACCAAAGTGGCCAAAAGAAGACCGTGGAAAATATTTTCAGATTTCCAAGATGGTTGCCAGGGGGCGTAACCGCCATCTTAAACTTTTAAAGTGATTTTTCACTGAAATCCACCTAGTAAATGTTACCAAAAAATATATGGTTTCTAATCCTAAGCTTTACTCCAGTAATTTTTGTTTAACACTTTTTGATGTATCTATTAAAATAAAGTGGTGGGGGGTAATTCAATGTTTTTTTAAATAAACAGCTGTAACTCCTAAACCACTGAACGGATTTTAACAAACTTAGTCTCGTTGGAAAAAGCATTTATTGTTCCATGAAACCCATCTTACCTGTGGTATGTCTAATTCTTAGTGATGCCGCTAGAGCGCGTTTTTTTGATATAATAACAGAAAATTGCAAAATTCTCTAAAAAATTAAATGCAATAATATGACTTTTTTTTCATCAAAATGTAGTGAAATTATACCTAAATAGGCTAGTAAAAACCGTATCTCGATATCTTATTCGTAGCCTGAAATATCGAAGACAGAAAATTTAGTTATCATCTAATTTTAAAAAGACGCTATTACACCGGTATTTATTGTGATTTATTTGTCTTTTTTCAAGATTCAATGATAAAATTTCATAATTTAATAATTTTTAAATAATAAAAGTATTCTTAGTTCAAAAATTAAAAAAAAAACGTGTATGGGCATAATAATCAATGCAGCTAGTATGCAAGTGCAAGGTAGGCAGAATATGAAGAGTAGGCCATGGAGGAAAAATAAATGCCTAAAATCAACTTTTCAACAAATATTAAAATTATACTTATAGAGGCAGTGTAATTTGTGTTCTTTGCACACACAAGTAAGGCCTTGAAACTATTAAAATGTCTTTTACAAATGATGAAGCTGTCGATATGATTGCGGTATATTTTGAATGTCTTCAAAATGCGGCATTGGCTCAAAGAGTATACAGAGCTCGATATCCAAATCGGCGTTTACGCGATGCGAGAATTTTTCCGCGTTTAGTACAAAATTTGCGTAATACTGACAGCTTTCGACCTCAGTTGCGAAGACACTCTGCTATAACAACGGAAGACAATATTGTTAATGTCTTAGCAGACGTGAAATTGAATCCCCATATTAGTACGAGAGCAATGTCTCGCGCGTTGGGTATATCACGTACTACTATTCTAAACATTTTAAAGGATCACAGGTAATTTTTTGTCACTAAAAATACTACCTTACATGTTTCACAATGTGTTTGTTATTTCCAATTTTTAGACTGCACCCATATCATATGGTTTTACATCAAGCCTTAAATCACGAAGACTTTGACCGACGCGTCGGATAGATTATTGTCATTGGATGTTGGGCATGATTTGGGAAAATAGAGAATTTTTATCCGAAATTCTTTGGACGGATGAGGCCACTTTTAGAAGTGATGGAAACATTATTTGCATAATATGCATTATTGGTCTGACAACAATCCTCACTGGTTGCGCGAGGTCCAACATCAAGGCCACTGGAGTCTCAATGTGTGGTGTGGCATCCTGGGCGGAACTATTATAGGTTCCTATTTCTTTGATCAACCACTAAATGGTGCCGTGTTCCTTGATTTTCTGGTAAACCAATTGCTTATTTTATTAGAAGATGTGCCCTTGCAATTACGGCAAAATATGTTTTTGCAACTAGACGGTTGAGCAGCACATTTCTCAAGAAATGTGCGAGAACATTTAGATCTAACATATCACCAGAAGTGGATTGGGCGAGGAAGTCTATTTCCTTGGCCACCGCGATCCTCAGACCTCACCTGTTTGGACTTCTATCTATGGGGTCGGTTGAAAGATATTGTTTATCAAATTCCACCAACAACGAGAGACATGAAAATCCGAATACAGGAGGCCATTCGTAGCCTTTCAAGAGCAGAAATTGAAGCTGCTGTAATGTCCACGCATGAGCGGCTCCAACAATGCATTGAGTGTGATGGAAGACAGTTCGAGCATTTAAGGAGGCATTAGTTTTATTTCAAAATCGGCCCTTTTTTCTTATTATGCCCCTACACGTTTTTTTTTAAATTATTTGAACTAAGAATACTTTTATTATTTAAAAATTATTAAATTATGAAATTTTATCATTGAATCTTGAAAAAATACAAATAAATAACAATAAATATCGGTGTAATAACTTTTTTTTTAAATTATATGATAACTAAATTTTCTTTCTTCGATATTTCAGGATACGAATAAGATATCGAGATACGGTTTTCACTAGCCTATTTAGGTATCATTTCACTACATTTTTATGAAAAAAGTCATATTGCATTTAATTTTTTAGAGAATTTTGCAATTTTCTGTTATATCAAAAAACGCGCTCTAGCGGCATTACTAAGAATTAGACATATCACAGGTAAGAGGGGTTTCATGGAACAATAAATGCTTTTTCCAACGAGACTAAGTTTGTTAAAATCCGTTCAGTGGTTTAGGAGTTACAGCTGTTTATTTAAAAAAACATTGAATTACCCCCCACCACTTTATTTTAATAGATAAGTCAAAAAGTGTTCGACAAAAATTACTCGAGTAAAGCTTAACTTTAATAAGCATATATTTTTTTGTAACATTTACTAGGTTACGCCCCCTGGTGACCATTTTGGAAATGTGAAAATATTTTCCACGGTCTTCTTTTGGCCACTTTAGTCATAAAATTTTTTACCGAAAGTCTCTACGACAAATAGTTTCCGAGATACAGCACTTTGCATTTTTATCTGGCCACCCTGTACTTTGTCGCTCTAAATGTCACATGCTTTAACTAATAATGGAAAAAATCAATGTTGAATGTTTTTTAAGAAACTGGTTTCGTGTCACATCATAAACTTGACAGCAGAGCTGGGCAAAATACTTTTAAAAAGTATTTAACTACTAAATACTAAATACTCTATGAAAATCGAATATATTTAAATACTAAATACTTTTTATGACCAAAAAGTAGTTAAATAATAAATACCTATAATATTTAATAGTTAAATACTTTTTTCTACTCCTGTAACTAAAATGCCATTTAACATACTAACATACACGTCGCTAAGTGACCTTTTAACCATGCCTTCATAACCTATGACTAAAGAGCCTCTTAGTCATGAGCTGAAGTTGGCAACAATGTTTTAGTCATGGGGTGAAGTTAGGTTCAAATAGTATTTGCTTTATTAGCCACAGCCAAAACTAAAATGAAGTTAGTTTACAATCGTCACTTTGACGTTTGTCAAGCTTAATTTAACCTAATATAATAAATGTCAAAATTTTAATGAAATAATATGATGTTATATTCTCTAAATTTGTGGTCGTAGAAAAAGTATAATATGCAACTCGTTTTATAAACTTATTAGTCACTCATTTTATTAAACACTCGCTCCGCTGCGCTTTGCTCGTGATTAATAAAACACGTGACTAAAATGGCGTTTATAAAACTTGATACATAATATACTATTATAAAACTAATTAAATACTTTACAAGTATTTAAATATTTTTAAACTATTTAAATATTTTAAAAGTATTTAAATATTTTAAAAGTATTGAAATATTTCAAAATTATTTAAATACTTTTAGTTTTTAGATATCACTAAAATGTAAAAAGACTTGTGAAGTATTTAAATAGTAATACAGCAATTATAATCTTTTCAGCAGTTTAACAATATTTCAAAACTAAATTTAAAGTTCATAATTTCTTTTCATTTGAATACTTGTAATAATTGTAGTAAGCCAAGTAGTACAGATGGCAAAACTTAAGCTATTTTACATGAATTATTAAAAACCCAAAAATAGATACATGAAATGGTCTTTAGCTCGTTACACAACTCTGCTTGCAGAATAAATAATTTAAAGCGAGTCAATAAAGCACAGAGCTGGGGTAAGCAGGCAATTGCAAGAAGTCACATTAGTAATTTTAATTTATGATAAACGACGCTTCGCGCGCAAATTGCGCTCTCTCCAACGGCACCTCGAAGTGAAACTCCGGCAACATCTCATTTCCATCTCCCTCTCTCTGGGGTTAGTGAATTAGTTACGATTAGTTAGGTTAGTGGGGTTAGTGGATTAATTACATCTTGGCTGGAAAACGTCCATTAGGTAGTACATCAGCAAGATTAGGTTAGTAGGATTAGTCAATCGTCACTTTTTGGTTGGTCATGGGGTTGGTGTTGTAAAAAATCTGTTTAATGTAGTGATAAATCACGCTATTATCCAGAAAACCTCTCTCTCCTACCGCAGACGGGGCTGCTCTCTCAAAACTCTCTCTCTCCAACGGCACCTCGAAGTGAAACTCCGGCAACATCTCATTTCCATCTCCCTCTCTCTGCACTACGTTCTCAATTGTTATGTCGTCGTCCATCTTTGTTTGAATTGCGTCGAAACGGACCGAGAAGACCCGACCGTTCTCTGCTGCGAATGATCGCTCGAATCAGCGGGCGCGTCTGCTCGAGCTGTCTAGAACGGTGGAAGGTTCGAGAACAATCGGCTGCAACGTGTCAACTGTCTAGACTGGTCTGTCTAGAATGGATTCTGCAGAATGGCGCAGTGGTGGAGTATTTTGTCTGGAAATCTGGACGTCATGGGATCGATTCCGGGCCAAAGACACAATTTACGGTCGAATTCGGGTGTTGAGCTCGAAGACGCGGTCTGTGCAGGGTTGTGAAAGTTGTTACTTTTGTAACAAAATTGATACTTTTCCATTTAGTTGGTTACTTTGTTACTATAAGTATCATTTTTGTTACTTTTTCTTTTAAACTAAAAACTTGAAAATTTAGTACCTACTATTTATCGACTGGAGTGGCGCTTTCTATACTCGCTGTAATAACAACACGATTGAATCATTGATCTGACGTTTACAGATTTACAGTTACAGTTTAGTTATTTAACCGCAGAGGGCGTTTACGACAGTTGACAGTTTTGACAGGAGAGCTAAATGTAGAAAAGCAATGTGAAAACGAGTAATGTTCCTAGAGATAGGAAGTTTTGAAAGTTTTATAACGTTTTTTCAAACGGGGCTGCGCGCGCTATTGCGCGGTCTCCAAAGGGGCCCCCGGGACTGCGCCCCTCTCCATGTGGGCTTTCGGGGCTGCGCTCCTCTCCAAAGGGGCCCTCAGAGCTTCGCCCCACTCCAGGAAGGCCCCCGGGGCTGTGCCCCTTCCCAAGGGGGCCCCCGGGGCTGTGCCCCTCTCCAACGGGGCCCCCGGGCCTGCGCCCCTCTCCAAGTGGGCTCTCGGGGCTCCGCCTCTCTCCAAGGGGGCCCTCGGGGCTGCGCCCCTCTCCAAAGGGGCCCCCGGGACTGCGCCCCTCTCCATGTGGGCTTTCGGGGCTGCGCTCCTCTCCAAAGGGGCCCTCAGAGCTTCGCCCCACTCCAGGAAGGCCCCCGGGGCTGTGCCCCTTCCCAAGGGGGCCCCCGGGGCTGTGCCCCTCTCCAACGGGGCCCCCGGGCCTGCGCCCCTCTCCAAGTGGGCTCTCGGGGCTCCGCCTCTCTCCAAGGGGGCCCTCGGGGCTGCGCCCCTCTCCAAAGGGGCCCCCGGGGCTGCGCCCCTCTCCAAAGGGGCCCCCGGGACTGCGCCCCTCTCCATGTGGGCTTTCGGGGCTGCGCTCCTCTCCAAAGGGGCCCTCAGAGCTTCGCCCCACTCCAGGAAGGCCCCCGGGGCTGTGCCCCTTCCCAAGGGGGCCCCCGGAGCTGTGCCCCTCTCCAACGGGGCCCCCGGGCCTGCGCCCCTCTCCAAGTGGGCTCTCGGGGCTCCGCCTCTCTCCAAGGGGGCCCTCGGGGCTGCGCCCCTCTCCAAAGGGGCCCCCGGGACTGCGCCCCTCTCCATGTGGGCTTTCGGGGCTGCGCTCCTCTCCAAAGGGGCCCTCAGAGCTTCGCCCCACTCCAGGAAGGCCCCCGGGGCTGTGCCCCTTCCCAAGGGGGCCCCCGGGGCTGTGCCCCTCTCCAACGGGGCCCCCGGGCCTGCGCCCCTCTCCAAGTGGGCTCTCGGGGCTCCGCCTCTCTCCAAGGGGGCCCTCGGGGCTGCGCCCCTCTCCAAAGGGGCCCCCGGGGCTGCGCCCCTCTCCAAAGGGGCCCCCGGGACTGCGCCCCTCTCCATGTGGGCTTTCGGGGCTCTTCCCTGGACGTCCAGTCAAAATGAAAAAACGGCGGACATCCGAACTTACACACAGACCAACATAGGATTTTATTATAGAGTGGATAATCAAAACCTTATTCTACCGTTAGGTGTTAAAGTTAGAGCTGGGCAAAGCGATTTATTTTTGAGATTTGACTCTTTGAATCACGTTCAGTTGTGGGATCCGGTTCAGTGATTCGGCTCCAGAGATCCAAAGATTTAATTTGTTCTACTGATACATTGCATACGCGTCAGAATGGGAGCGAATGAAATGAATCGTTTGAACGAATTGCACTGCAGACTGCATTGACAGTCGCACACTCACCGACGAAAAGTATCGGGTGTTAATTGATAAGCAAGCGGCAAAGGCAAAAGTGAGCAGTTATGTATATTAGTTTTGTCGGCATTATACTATATCGAGTGATCAAATAAATTTCAGGTTTATAAACATAATGTAACATCTACCATCTCGATCTGAAATTTATTTGATCGTCTTATATAAATTGCTGCGGACCACTCATAACGCGCGGGAGAAAGGTAAATGATTAAAAAAGACTAAGATAATGAATGCACATTGTACTGATACATAAAAACTTCCGTTAATAAAAATGCACCTAGTATTTAATTTTAGTCCTGTTCGAAGTGTATACACGTACATATTTTAAGATTATTTTCAAATAATACACTGCAGCTGGTACTGAGTTCGTGTTCAATTTGATATTCAGCAAATAATTCCAGACGCTACTAAAAACAAGGGATCGCTGGACGGCATACTTGATGCAAAATGAATGACCTTTAATAACTTTACTTTCATTGTCAGCGACCGCCGCCGTTGCCTTATCGCCTGATGTGCGAGACGACGTATTATATTCCCTTACCGAGTCGCATACACTCAACTTGAACGAAATACAAATTGATATTTCAAATGAACGATTCATAACTCGCTACGTGAAGACAGATCGGTACGTTTAGTTCATTATCTGAACGACTTTTTCCATCTAGACTCAAATGTGAAAAGTGATTCAGGAACTGAATCTTTCAAATAGCGCGATCCGGATCTCATGACTCACGCTACGGAGTCGGTTCATAGAGCCGAATCGTTCACGAACGACACAGCTCTAGTTAAAGTAGAGTGACACTAGACTACTGAAAATTCTGTGTGAAACGGGTGTACTCGGGAAAAGACTCCGCGGCCGTCCAAAAAACACTTGGGTGAACAATATGGCAAAAACACTCCAGAAAAAATGAACCGAAACAACTGGCGCAGTAGAGAAAAGCATGGAAGAAGTAAGTTCAATAAGTAACCTCTACATCACTCGGGTGGTAGAAGAGATAAAATTAAGTATAAATATTTATTTTTACTACAAATTAGACACTTCAAGCTGTGAGGAAAAATATTTTCCTATATATGTGCAGTATCGAAGCAATAATTACCCAGCGGTTGGAAAAGCAGGCTAATTATCAAAGTATAATTGGTTATTTTAAGAATTACAATTAACCGTAAGAAATACAAGATAAAAATAAAAGTTAGTGTGCATTTCTCATCTATTTTAAAGTGAGTGGTGTTTTTCATGACCGCTAACAATCTTTTTCCATACTCAAGCAATAATTATTTACATGCTTACCTGAAGTCTGTGATGTAAAATTGTAGTATCAGGTAAGACACCTCTTCGCTATAGAGTCAGATGCTACACTTGGAGTTTTGCCACGGTTCTGAAAGAAGGGTATATTTATATTACAAATGCTTTTTAATCACCTTCTTACTAATGTATAGACATTTGCAGATGTTGAACCAGTACATGCCATACATACCGAATGAGTCCAAAAATACAGGAGTTTAGTATTAAGACCTATAGGGTTTGGCAATTATACTGCATCTACCAGATGTATGTAGCGCACCCGATTTAGAAGTTTACAACAGACGAATCCCACCGATAAAATCAACGCCTAGTTTTGTATATTTTAGGCTGATTCAGAAGATGTATCGTAAGTACGTTCTGTAATTATTTACTCAAATTTCTGTACCAATACACAATCGACTAACGATTGATGAATAGACATACCACTGTTTAACTTTCGCACTGTCTTATATCAACAACTGTATTGAAATATTGATGAGAACAACTGCCTAATTGAAACTGCTAACAACGCCATGTCGCCCTAATAATTATTGGACACTTATTGCATTACTGATCTACTCGAGTGCAAATGAACTACCTACTTTAAAAATGTAACAACATAAAAATTAGTGGCTTTACAATTTCAAGTAATTAATCGACCGTTAGATTAGGCTATCTTACACAGTGGATTAGATAAAATTAGAAATCCCAATTTTTGATATCTCAAATAACAACTATACAGGGTGATTCAGGAGGAATCTGCCAAACTTTAACAGTATGTTCCTCCAACGATTTTAAACAAAAAAAGGTATATGAACACAGGGCCGATTCGAAAAAATTAAAAATGCTGCCGCTTACATCCGGGACAGACTTCAAGTACTGCGAAATTCGACTAATTCTCAAGTACGACGAGCTTAACGGTGCATTGAAAACCAGTGAAGGACCCTGAATGCTTTGAAAGTGAGGCAACTTGATTTTTAGGCAACCCGAAAGTGTGTAGTATCTCCCTATCTGTTTACCATATTGAATAAATGGCAGAAATGAGCAAATTTGAAGGTTTTATTTTTATTTCCTATCCTATCTTTTTTTAAATAATTTATTAAAATTTATACAGATTATTTGATTAATCTTTAATCTTTTGAGAGGTAAAAGAATTGTATAACTGTTTCTAGTATTTGTCAAATATTTAATAAAATTCTGGATAGGTGGCCATACAAATTTAGCAGTCATTAAAATTTTTTTAAATCCTTATTTGACTGATAAAACAATATTTTTAGGACCAATCTTGTTTACTTTATACACTTCGAAATTTAATACTTGTTTAAAATATACCACTACCAAAGAGCATATAATGAGAAGAGACGCAAGCTTATGGCTGTAAACGTATTGCTTGTTAATTGGGTTGCATACCACTTTTCTCGAATTAAAATGTGGAGAAAGCAAACCTTATTTTGGGTTTTCTACCTGAAAGCAGCGGACAAACCCTCGAGCGCGAAGATAAATTGCCCATGTTGCCAGATCTGTTGCCGCATTGTAAGAAGGTCGTACGGACCAGCAAACTACAACGCCTTTTACAATCCAGATATTCGAATTTGTTAAAATCCGGAAAGGCATTTTTCCGAAATTAAGTAAGATTTCAATGAGGTCGCCAATGCGCGCGCAAAATTCTTCGTTGTTGTAAAAAGCGTGTTTTAACAAGAACGATTTTATTGTTATTTTAAATTTATTAAACGGTATCATTCGAATACCCGGAGGTAATAAATTAAAAAACTTCGGTGCATGGTATAATGGCCCGTTTCGGCTTTTATTGAGGCGCAGGTAATCAACGCAGATATTATTTTTATGTATGCTTGAATTTGGGGCAACCGCCGACGGAAATTCTAATCTAGCCGTGTTAATGAATTTCAGTTACGAAAATTCTGTAAATGTTCTTTTACAATTGTCTAAATAAGGAGATTTTTAGAACATGTAATTGGACAAAGACAAATCTCTTTATTTGGACAACTGTAAAAGAACATTTACGGATTTTTGTTACAGCAATTCATTAACAGGGCTAAATTAAAGTTTCTAGAAGCCATTTAAATAGATATTAATTAGAATGGAAAAATATTCCACTTAAAAAACGCCTTGCATGGAAAACCTAAAAATTATGCAAACATACTACTTTTCGGTAAATAATAAAAAATCTAAAGAAGTAATTAACATTTTATATTATTTTTCCCAATTATAAATCTTTAAAGTGTTCACATAAAAAAATGAATTTTAATATTACACCTTTGTATGTGAAATTTTGAAAATATTTTAAAAAGTTAAAAATTACTTTTTAGCTAAAGTTAAAAAATAGGCGTTTTCTGGCTTTGAGATTGTTCAGTTAGCTAAAAATAACACACTCTAAAAAAATCTCAGAGTTTTTATTATTTACCGAAAAGTATTATGTTTGCATAATTTTTACGTTTTTTATGCAATGCGCTTTTTAGGAGAAATATTTTTCAATTCTAATTAATATATATTTAAATGGCTTCAAGAAACTATAATCTACCACTGTTAATGAATTACTGTTACAAAAATCCTGTAAATTTGGATTTGGATGTTGATTCTAAACAACTTTTCTTAATAACTTTCTGTCGTATTTGCTACATAAAAGGCACACTAATCTACAGAAAAATATGTTGAAAATTCGTCTTTAACCAAGGAGGGCTGAACCTCAAGACGTGAAAAATTAAATCCAGAATTTTTTACATTTTACAAGAGTCGTTTCACCTATCCGGGGAGACACTGTATATGAATTGTATTCGAAGAAATAAAACACAGGTTTTATGTTTCAAATATCAAATAACAATCTTTATTTATTTTGTTGTTTGCAACCTAGCAATGTGTAACCAGATTATATGTAGGTAAACCCCCCAAGATATTTGATTTAGTTACGTGGGGTTATGTTTTAGAGAAGAAAAAACTATGGAGAACTATAAATTTAGTAAATAGTTATCCCTAGCTGCAAAAAACTTCTATCTTTTTAACAAAAATAATAACAACACTAAAATATAACAATATAAATCACACAACACAGGTAGCGGCAACGATTTTTTGAAGTGCGATCTTGCAGCTGTTGCTTTGGTTGTTGTCTGCAAGCGAATGTGTCTCGCAGAATTCTGAAATCAGAAAACAGAGCGAGCAGCGGAAACTTAAAACATGTAATACCTACAACGAACTAAAAAGTACTTTGCAAAGCAGCAGCATTGCATTACTTAATACTGTAAGCAGGCTTAATGCGATCTTAGCTTACAGTACCCTTAACACCCTGCAAAACAAAGTACTTATCGGTCCTTTTAATTACTTTAAAAGGGTCCAGATATGTAGGCTAAAGACTCTTTGTGTGCGTACTGTTACGCAAGAACACATTGTACAATTTGTCAAATCTTTTTTGTGGTGAAAAATTTGATTAACACAACTAACCTTCATGCAAAATATCATCAAAACGTCAAAATCACAAAAACAGTTAATTATTGAAAAAGAGTGTATTAATCAAAAACAGTGTATTAATGACATCTATTAATCCATCCTTTTTTAGGAATTAACAAGCGGTCAACGAAAAATTAATTATTCGCATTTTAATTTACAAAAACAGTAGACGGAGGTTTATTAAAGTTAGCAGTAAAATTTGAAAACAAATTTCGTTTTATGACTGTCAGTGTGAGCTTTGAAACTTATTCAAATAAAAAAATTTAAATAGTTATGTGTGCAACTAGTTTTGGAAGTCATACTTTTTTTCATGAGTTTGCAGTGCGATTAACGCAAGAAAATGAGTGAAAAATAGTTGCTTTCATACGTGTCGGCGCCTTAGAAAGCGGGACACGTAACATGTGTTGTAATATTTAAGTTATTATTATTTTTTTGCTGTGATTACTTCATCAATGTGAGCTGTCATTTCATATTTGACAAACAATAAAAAATCTGACATAACAATCAAAACCATCACAACTACAAAAGCCAAGTTTCTGCACTTAAAAATACAAGCAAAATATATCATAGTATTGTTTCAATTTCTAAGGCGCCGACTGTACATGTTATTTATTGCATAGTGATCTCTTGTAACTCAAAATTGTGTCGAAAAGGACTTCAGAATTTTCAACTGTCAAATTGACAATTCACAATTTCAATCAAATAATTAGTTTAAAAAAGTGTTGTTTTTCAGGATTTTGCGTTAAAAAAAGTGTTACCATCTTCACGATTTTTCGTTAAAAATGACGACTTTCAAGTAATGACACACAATTATCTTATTCTAGATTACTGTTTAAATTTACAGAGTCATAAATAAACATTTCTTGTCATTTAAACGCTTGGGCGAGACAAGGCGAGCGGCTCGTGCAACCCAAAGCATTGTATGCAAGACAGCTTGACCTCAATAGGATCCAGATGTTCAGTGGAAACGTTTGACGACATGAGGTTACAGCAACCCTTTAAGAGATTTTAAATGCCCTTAACTTTATAATATAAATCCACAAATCGCAAACGTGGCAACGCATATTTCGCGCGTATTTCGCATTATAGTGTGCTTTAGTTTGTTTTGCGATTGCAATTACAAAGAAATAGGTATACAAACAAAAACCACGATAAATACAAATAATTGCTATACTTCAAAGCAACGGTTGATGTAAACGTATTAGGAATTATGTACTTATAAAATTGGCATTTTGTAACCCAAGTTATTATCGTTCGAAGGTTATGTTAACCTTGGCAACACCGCACTGCAGTTTAAACCAACGAATTCTAGATTCATGGTTTTGCTCTGAGCTGTTTAACTGGGATCCCTCCCGCCAGAGGGATAAGACCTGGGAGCCTAGCGGGCGGGAGATTTTAAGCTATACGCTAATACTGTCCAGCGCTGAGTCTCTTCTCATTATATGCTCTTTGCCACTACCCATTTCTATGCTGATGACACCCAGCTTTATAAATGTTTTAATCCCAGTGATATAGCCGGAGTGTGTGAGGATGTAAACAAAGACTTAGAGGAGCTCCTTAATATTGCTAAATCGCATTCGCTAATATTAAACCCAAATAAATCGAAGCTAATGCTGTTTTGTAGAAGATGCGATCGAAATTTTATTCAGCCTCAAATTAAAATAGATATTGACGGTGCTGAACTCGAATTAATTAAAGCAGCCAAAAATTTGGGCTTAATAATAGACGAAGAGCTAAAGTTTACTGCTCATATTAATAAATGTATCAGTGGTGGTTACAACATGTTACGACTGCTGTACCAAAATCGCCACGTATTAAATCGGGACATTCGAAAAATCTTATGCGAATCTTTAGTACTATCAAAACTTAATTATTGTGATTCCGTATACGGGTCTTGTTTATCTTATCTAGACTCCGAAAAGATTAAAAGACTTCAAAATACATGTTTGAGGCTGATATTTGGATTGCGTAAATACGATCACATATCACACAAACTGATCGACGTTCGGTGGTTAAATATGTCTAATCGTAGGCTACTTCACGCTTTATGCTTGTACCATAATAGTAATTTACGATACAAGTGCGTAAAGCTACTCTTTAAGCACGAGTGGGGTAGAGTTAAAACGCGAGTGGGCGAGCGTTTTAAGCCCCGCGAGTGACTAAAGATGTTTTACGCATGTGTATCGTATAATATTTTATCTACGATAGAATCTAGAAAACAGGGTAAATATCAAAAAATAATAAATGTAAATTAGGATTACCAGCAACCGGTCGTAATTTTGCGTGTTTTAAAAATTTTAATACACGTTGCTACTGATAACGTGCCTAATGAAATCTTTTAAACACGTTACTACTGACGACGTAAACTAATGAAAACATGTTATAAAACAGTCGTTTTACAAACTTAAAACTGCCAACTAAAAAGCAATTTTACACACTGTCGTAGATAAAATTGTTTTAGATAGAAAACCTAAATACTTATTTAATAAAATTACTTTCCGAACTGATGTGCATACACTTAATTTGAGGTTAAGGGGTTATTAACGCCACCTATTCACCGTTATCAACTGTTTAAACATTCCTTTACATACCAAATAGCTTATCATTATAACTCTTTGCCCTTGAATCTCAAATCGTTGAATTACAACTGTTTTAAAATACATCTACGTAGAACACGATTTTGTCACTCTGCGTGATCTATCCATCTGTACATAATTTGGACAACTTCGTAACTTATAAGAACCTGTAGAGCGTAATCTTCATTCAAGTTTAGTTTAATTATTTTTTTATTCGTCTATTTATTTCATTATTACCGAAACACATGCGTATACGGGGTTGAGTGGAAGAGCAGCTGACGCTTTTAGTGTCATAGTTGAACTCAGCCTTATAATTTTTTCTTGTATAATTTTGTACATAACAACAAATAATAAAGACAAATAATAATAATAATAATATTGGTATATGTTTAGACAAAATTATAGATACACATATAGGGAACAAAATAAATCATTGGAAAAAAATTACAAATGAGAAAAGATACAAAAATCAATAAGTAACTGGATTTCATAACACTTATTTCAACAATGATTTTATTTCAATTCTAAATATCACGGCTAATGCAAATGGTGAAACGCTTAATATCGATAATTGTTTGTAAACATTATTATGAACATTTTTTAGGCTTTCACGGCCATTGTCATTAAGTAACAAACGACTTCCGGGATTGGACCGTGTCATGATTGAGATCGAAGAACTCAACGTTTCGCCCACTTTCGTAAGGGGCTTCATCAGGAGGAAAAAAGCAAAAGAGCACGGTAACTCAACGTGTTAACCACGCCAGAGGCGAAACTCTTTGCAGAGAAGGGACACGGTAACTCAACGTGTAAACCTATATTCTTTGCTGGAACTGACATTGGCACCAGAAACAGCAAAAAATGAGTCTAATTTAGGAATTTTTTAGAAAACCTGCGTAGCTCTATCATCTTTTATTTTATTTAATTTGCATCTCTGTGCCCCACTAAGTTTTTTGGTGCTCATATTCGTTTACTTTTATTAGGTATTAATCTCACAATTTATAAAAATGCAGTAGGTTAATTACTATCACTTCGTGGCTTTGTGCGTTAACACTGTCGCGCCGCGCCGTCGCTATTGCAATAAGTCGCATGGATGCAGTTTGCAGTTTTGCAGCGATGATAAACATAAAGAACCCATAAAACGCCCACCTGTCCAGACGACGAGACACGTCAGCGTCCAGACACTATTCTCCTAACGCGGCGTAAAGTCATGGGTTTTCATAGTATGTATAAGGCTATTTAAAATTGTATCGATAACCGTCGTGGTCGTTAAAATACAGCTCTGTGATGCATTTTTATATTGATATTTTTTGCTACGTTCTTTTTGTTACCAATTTTATATGGTTTAGCTTTAGTTAAGTTTTTTAACTATTCGCAAATATCGCAGGCGCCCCCTTAGCTGTGGCGCCCTGGGGCTATAGCCCCAATAGCCCTCTATATATAATCCAGCACTGGTTGCCAAGGTAATTGGTGAACATCCCGAAATGACTTACTTTTTATACAAAATTATTCGACAATATGGCGTCTTATTCGTGTGGTTGGAGAAAAAATAAATAATCACGCACGTCTAGGAACTCCAGAGCATGGTGTATAAAGTCTAAAGCGTCGTCTGCGTTGATTGTTTATAACAAGTCTGTTCAATACCCTAAAAAGTTTGCTTCCTGACAACCGAAGTTTTATAACAGATGTCACCAAGATCGCGTGTTACAGGAAACTGTAAATATTCACCAGTACTTTAGAAATACTGAATTCAATGAAAGAGAATAGAAAAAACTTAGGTGAAGTGACAAATATCGTGAAATTTGGTATAATGTGTATAATGTCTGCTACAATGGCCATGTTACATACATTGTTCACACTTTAGAAGAACGAATCGATTGTACTTGTCTGGAAACATTGACTAGTGTTAACACTTGTACGCCACTATTAGACTTAATATATCTACAAGACAGAGGATCTTTGTAATGCGCTATTTCATTTTCTTAATATACAGTGTGTCTGCTTAAGTTCGCACAATATGGAAAACGTTTTTATTATTAATTTTACGAAAAAAGGTTATTCTTTATAAAAAGTTCTGCATGGTCAAAAACTTAAAATGCAATCATCAGATATCAATTTTTTTAAGCCGTATACGAGGAATGTCAAAAAATATTAATTCTGCTCAAGAGTCAAGTACCTTTATTTGTGACAATATCGAAAATTGTTATTAAGAAAAGTTGATTAGAATCGAAAACTACGTTCAAATATCCAATTACACTTATCTACGATGAAAATCAGGTTTTGTTATTTTTCACATTTTTTGAAGTTGTTTCATCATCAAAATAATGCAACATAGAAGTTACGAGACGTAAAGGTTATCAAAGTTTTAACTAATAAAGAGATAACTGAAAAAAGTTTCCGATATTGTCGAAAATAAAGTTTTCCATATAAAACAACTTAAAATGTGAAAAATAACAAAACCTGATTTTCATCGTAGACAAGGGTAATTGGATATTTCAACGTAGTTTTCGATTCTAATCAACTTTTCTTAATAAAAATTTTCGATGTTGTCACAAATAAAGGTACTTTACTCTTGAGCAGAATTAATATTTTTTAACATTCCTCGTATAGGGCTCAAAAAAATTAATATCTGATGATTGCATTTTAAGTTTTGGATCATGCAGAACTTTTTATAAAGAATAACTTTTTTTCGTAAAATTAATAATAAAAAAGTTTTCATTATGGTGCGAACTTAAGCAGACACACTGTATAGTACCTACTAGTAACATTGTAATAAAAATAATTGCATATTTTCCACCGGTAGAATATGCTATGAAAATTAGTGCATCTTTATAGTCTGAGCGGCGGTGACACTAACACCCGTATTCATAGTCGTTCGCCAGCGTGGGTTTTTCCTACGCGCCGTACGAGAATTAACACTGCATAGTCGCTCGCCGGTAAAACAAAGGTGCGCGTTACTATGGTTTTCGGCGAAGCGGTGCCGACGCGCTGCATGCGCGAGCGACTATGCAGTGTTAATTCTCGTACGGCGCGTAGGAAAAACCCAGCGAGTCGCCGGCGAGTCGCTGGCGAACGACTATGAATACGGGTGTAAGTCTAGTGTGATAAAACTTTTCAATGTCATATATACAATTCGTTAGGTCATTGATGGGGAAACACAAAATGGCAGTGCTGCCACGTGTGGACCGAACGGCACTATAAAAAATTATTAAAAAAATTTTTTTTTTCAATATCTAGTATCATAAAACTTCAGGATTCTGATTGTTCATCGAGACAGGGAAGGGGTAGGGCTTTAAGAAAAAACAGTGCTGCCACTCCCCGAGCGGAGCGGCAGCAGGGAGATAAATGATCCCTCGGATCCTATTTTCTAGTATCATCAAACTTCATACAAATTCAAACGTTATCTGAAAGATCATCAATTTCTGTGTAAGAAAAACCGCTGCTACCTTTTCCAGAAAGTGAAGAAAATGGCGGCAGCAGCATTTGAAAGTCGCGATTATCGCAACCGAATTTCGCGTGTCCATTCAGTTTTATCAGCATTAATCCGGTTTTTCTCGATTTGTACTAATGAAATACGCTGAAATCGTAATTTCCAATAAATTTTCAATGTTGTTGATTGTTTAAACAAATGAAATTCTATTTTTTATGTAATATTTTTCGATTTTTCCATATTTTTCTTTTTTTACTTCCTTTTACTATAAAGGAAGTATTGGATTCACCCCAAAAATTCGAAATTGAGTTTTCAACGGATCTTCCCGTTTTAGAGTACCCTGATCCCAAAAAACATATTTTTTTTCATTGGTCTGTCTATCTGTGTGTGTGTCTGTCTGTCTGTGAACAGAATATCTCAAAAACGGAAAGAGGTGTGGCGTTGAAACTTCATATATAAGTTTTGTGTACTATGTAGACCCGACAGCAAGCTTTTGAAGAAAATCGCATAACCGGAAGTAGGTGTTTACTCTTGTGATTTTTCAGTTTTTTTCGATTTTTTCAAAAACGGCTCTAACGATTTTTTTTTAAATTTACATTTTTATTACATTTTTAATGTGTATTGATGTGAGATAGTTGATTTTCCAGTTGAATACTTCTAAAATGGGTTTCTTTTGTTTTTTTGTCTATTTTTTTATTAACTCTTATCACTTATAATAATGCAGAAGACTAAAAGTCGTGTTTACACAACTAAAAGTACTATGGTTGCGTTCCACCATTTCTATTTTCGGGTTTTTGTAAACAAACTTCCCTTAACTTTTAATAGCGATATTATCAGAGAAAACATTTATTTATCTACTCCTACTGTACAATGACCATTCATAATTCACAGTTTGCAGCCAATCATAAAACTCTATTTTCATTATTCAATAGTTTGCAAGTTGCAACCAATCAGAAAATTATATTTTCATTACTCAATAGGTTGTAGCCAATCACAAAATTCATTCTTATTATTAAACGACTTTTGAAGTTAACAGCTGTTACAAATGTCATAATCATAATCACTTATAATAATGCAGAAGACTAAAAGCCGTGTTTACACAACTAAAAGTACTATGGTTGCGTTCCACCATTTCTATTTTCGGGTTTTTGTAAACAAACTTCCCTTAACTTTTAATAGCGATATTATCAGAGAAAACATTTATTTATTTACTCCTACTGTACAATGACCATTCATAATTCACAGTTTGCAGCCAATCATAAAACTCTATTTTCATTATTCAATAGTTTGCAAGTTGCAACCAATCAGAAAATTATATTTTCATTACTCAATAGGTTGTAGCCAATCACAAAATTCATTCTTATTATTAAACGACTTTTGAAGTTAACAGCTGTTACAAATGTCATAATTGGGAAATATTATAGCCCCTATATTTACATATAGTAGCGACAACGATTGATGTTGCCGCTGGGGCAAAATCACGTTGGTATCCCTTAAGTCCCCAGCATATTTAAAAATCGCCTAGGAAGTTGCATAATGAAATTAAAATGTGACATTGACAGTTGTCGTGTTTTTCTCTTCGGGGGCTAATTTGAAGTCGAGGACGTGGAAATGCTAGGGTGATGTGTCGATAAGTGTAAAAATAGTGGCAGAAAAGGATTTCAGGTATTCAGATCTGTTATTTTTTCACTGTTTACACTGAAATTTACCGTTTAGTAACTTTTTGTATTTTCATGTTTGCATCAGGTTTGCCCCATGATGTCGCTACTATTTGTAATAGAGGGGCTATAGGAAATATGAACACAAGACTCCTATTGCATTGGAGTAGATAAAATATCGTATTATATTCGCGATTATGGCCATTATTCACTCAGATGACTTGCACCACGTGCCTTCGGCTTGTGGCGCAAATGTCATCTTCGTGAATAATGGCTGTCATAATCGCTCATATAATAATATACTATTATTATGCCTATTTCTTGTGTTTTTTAAAACTATTGACTCAGCTTCGAAGGCAAGTCCACTTTGGTTAATTTTCATATCTGCTCATTGAACGGTCCCAAACTTGAAGCCGCACGCACGCGCTAAAAAGGCGTGTCTTTAAAGATTAGGTTAGATAACCTACAAATTTTCAGATTTGGTTACGTTTTACAAAGTTGTGGTGTTGTGTAGTTAACGGCCAAGTTTACGATACATTCCTTGAAGCTGCCAAAGAAGCCGGCAGGTATTTTACCTCGCAAAACTTTGAACAATTACAAAATATTACATTTTAGGAGATGACAAGTTACTAACTGCAGAAGACGTAGACAGAATTGTAACATCTCAGCTGTCATTTGATGATTTGAAAACCATTAATGGCCAAGTTCAAATGTTCAAATACACTGAGCGACAAAAGTCTGGGTTCACGAATAATTTTTCCAATTTTACATACTGAAAATGGTTTCTGCAGCTTAAAATCTGATGTCAATGTTTACGTATCAACAAACTTCAGGTGGATACGCAAGAACACTTTATCAATTGCATGCATCGTGTTGGTAGATACAGCCTGGAAAGACACGTCCAATCATTGTGAGTTTTTCGAGTTACAGATATCGGCAGGCAGTCTACTCTAAAAATCTCTCTTGAAGAATACCAGGGTTGTGATTAAGGAAGACTTGACGAGGGCAAATCTACAGCTGTTACAAGAATCCCAAAAAATTGTAGGAAAGGGGAAGGCGTGGACACGCGATGGAAGAGTTTACGTGAACGTAAACAATTCAGTTAAAGTAATTAACATTTAACTTTCATCAAGTTATAAGGGAACCTACTAGAGTTGGTTTAAATAAAATGTCTTTGTTGGATGTGATTATTACATCGTCTTTAGCGTTAATTATGGAGTCGGGTGTGAAAAACGTAGAATTATCAGATCACGAACTTGTGTACTGCCACATTAACATGAAACTTCCTAAGTATGCCCCTGTGGCTCATGTATTTACAAGTTTTAAGCATTTTAATTTGAGTAAATTTAACGCAGATTTAGAAATGCTACCATTGCATAAGATATATTACATGCATGATGTTAACGATAAGGTTGAATTTTTTAACAATCAATTAATTAATCTTTTTAACGAGCATGCTCCATGGCAATCCATTACCTTTAAAAATAAACCTGCCCCATGGCTGACAGATAACATTAAATTGTTAATGAAATTAAGAGATCGAGCGAAAAGTAAGTATATAAAACAACGAAATGAGAGTGCTTGGGATTATTACAAGCTGCTCCGTAATTATACAAACTTAGCAATTAAAAATTAAAAACAAGCTTACTTTCAATTTAAAGCTACTCATAGCAGCAGTAAAGAAATGTGGAATGAACTGAAAAGGTTGAATGTGGGTAGCTCAAATTCTAATAAAAATTAAAAAAATACTGATATCCCGAATGTAGATGAAATTAATAAGTATTATATAAATAGTATACCTAACTTGCCAGTTGATGAAGATTTATATAATTTTTACTCAAATAATGTATTAGTAGAAGCATTTTTGGAATTTGAACCTGTGGCCACTGAGGAAATTATAAAAATAATTAATTCATTAAAAAGCAATTCAGTAGGACCAGATGGATTAAATGCTAAAATGTTGAAGCTGTGTTGCCCTCACATTGGTCAATACCTGGCTCACATTATTAATACTTGCATTACGCAAAATGCATATCCTAATTTATGGAAATCTGCATTTGTAGTTCCCTTGCCTAAAGTTGAACGTGCTGTTGAACTAAAAGATTTCAGCATTCTGCCCAAAATTTTCGAAAAAATATATAATACGCAATTACGTTACCACTTACAAAAATATAAATTATTACCTGAATGCCAGTCAGGATTTCGACCAGCTCATAGTTGTACAACAGCTTTACTGCATGTAACTGATGATGTACTCAAGTCATATGATAATGGTAAATTCTATCTATGTAAAATAATTCAAATTCTGTTAGGAATCTGTAATTTTGTTGTTGTACAGTATGGAATAAATTTATATTATTCTTTATATTATTATTATTATAACCAAATTTAGTGCTATAGTGGGCTAACTCATAACCATACAATTGTTGAAATATTGCGATTTTGTTTCTGTCGTACATTATTCAAGTTTTTGATGTTTTGTTAAGAATCGGGTTGGCGTTGTCAGGGATATGTTTACAGCATGTCAATTGTTTCCGATAACTGTCAGTATTAACTGTTAATTCTCACTTCCGTGCCAAAATGCTGATATCTCCAGTAAGATGTGCAAAAATAGTCGCTCACATTGAAGAAGGACATAGCCAGAGAGATGCAGGACGTAGGTACGGAGTATCGCAAAACGGGGTTCGAAGAATTTGGCAGAGGTATGAAGCAGATGGTTTACTAACAGCCAGACCACGATCAGGAAGACCAAGGAAAACTAACGCTCAAGATGATCGATTTATGTTGTTACAATCTTTAAGAAATCTCACTGCAACAGCTACAATTACTGCTAATGAACTGGCTGCTGTCAGAAATCGGAAACCATATCGGGCTGCCATTGGTCCAAAACTTTCAGTACGCCACAAAAATAATGGACTAAATTTTGCTAGAACTTACCAGAACTGGGGGGATCCTGAATGGAGATGCGTATTATGGACAGATGAGTCTCGATTTACTTTGGATGCTCCAGATGGTCGTTCATGGGTATGGAGAAGACCAGGAGAACGCTATGCTGCTTGTGCTATGGCCACAACTTCATATTTTTTTGGAGGTTCGGTAATGGTATGGGGAGGGATTTCTTCAGATGCTTGCACAGAGCTTCACATCTATGATAGAGCAGCCCTCAACGCAGATAGGTACATTAGGAACATTCTTGAGGAATATGTTGTTCCGTTTAGTCATTTTGTTGGTGACAACTTTCGTTTAATGCAAAATAATGGACGGCCACACGTAGCCAACATTACTCTGCAATATCTAAACGAAGTTGGAATTACACTTTTGGATTGGCCAGCCTGCTCACCAGACCTGAACCAGATAGAACATGTGTGGGATCAACTGGGAAGAGCAATTCGCACTCGCCCTAATTGGCCTCAGACATTAGGATAGGTTACCACAAGAGAATCTTGCACGATTGATTAGCAATATGCCTAGACGTTTAGAATGTGTAATTAGAGCTCGTGGCGTAGAATTAACAGTTAATACTGACAGTTATCGGAAACAATTGACATGCTATAAACATATCCCTGACAACGCCAACCTGATTCTTAACAAAACTATCAAAAACTTGAATAATGTACGACAGAAACAAAATCGAAATATTTCAACAATTGTATGGTTATGAGTTAGCCCACTATAGCACTAAATTTGTTTATTGATACGTAAACATCGACATCAGATTTTAAGCGCCAGAAACCATTTTCAGTATCTAAAATTGGAAAAATTATTTGTGAACCCAGACTTTTGTCGCTCAGTGTATTTGGGATCGCTGGTCGAGGAAAAGAAAGTGGCATCGACGGCCGACGTTTACAGCCGCATCGGGCAGGCAACATCAACATTCGCCTTGCTCAAATGGTGCGTATGGAAACGAACACATACTACCATCAAAACGAAAGTACGCTTATACTGAACGCTGATCCTTCCCATTCTTCTTTATGGATCGGAAACGTGGACATTGCTCAAGCCGAACCTTGACAAGCTTGAGATCTTCCAAATGCGATTTTTGAGGCAAATTCTCGGTGACTCGCTCCGCGACCGCCTTCGAAACGAAACAATTACAGGAAGATGTGATTATCAAACACTGATAGGAGAACAAATACAAAAACGTCGACTACGATGGTTCGGACATGTCTGCCGAATGGATGATAACCGTTTGCCATGTAAACTTCTTTGGCAAGACCGTCCGGCAGACTGGAGAATTCAGCGATCGGCACCGAAGAAAACCTGGCTGAAGAATATCGAGGGCGACTTAAAGAATCAGTGATTATCGGTTATCGATGCCCAAGACGTCGCCAAAAATCGTCAAGAATGGAAACGAATCGTAAATGGCGTTCGAGACTCAGCGGCACCGACAGCAGCGTATTCGTTGCGGGGACGTCCCGCCCGGACCGCCAGCTAACGGACCAAAGAAGAAGAAGAAGACTAATAACAAGAAAGAGGGAAAAATACATTTGACGCAAAATCACAATTAATTTTTTCAGGTACTTACTGACACAGTTTCTTTACAAGTTTTAATTGCTTTTGTTTTAAGATACAAGGACAGTTGGCGATCACAAATAGAGATTGGTGAAGCATATTTTAGGTTACAAGAATTGTCACAGAAAGAACACATTTTCTCTCAAGGGACAGTATGAAACAAAATTAAAATGTTTGGTAACGTTTTTCTTCATTCAATTGTTTTCTGTCGCTTCAGTCGCCTGAAGTTTAGCATTTTTTTGCATAAAATCGTTAATATCTCCAAAACAGTTGACGTTCGACCCATACAACTTTATATGAAAATGATGAGCATTTCAATACAAAACTTTTAAGCTACCCAAATATAGGGCATTCTATTTAAAAAAGTAAGTTTGATTCGCCATACGTTTTTGCGACACCCTGTATAATCAAAAATATTTTAGTAATGTCCACCACTTTCGTACCTACAACTTTTATATACACAATATTCATGTAACTCTCATAGTTTTAGAAATATCTTCCACCCCCGCTTTGTTGCCGGACTCTGTATTTATACAGTACAGTAAACATTGCGCTTCCATACTTTGACCAAAATTATTTAAAAAGATATTTTTGTCAACTACACGGAAAAATTGCATGTTCAACACATTGGAAAAATGATTCTTCCATGTTCACGTAAAACTTTTACATTCGCTGGAAAACTCTCACTTTTCTTAACTTGTAGAACAATCTACTATTAATTCACTAGCGATTTAAGAACAACTCGCTAGCATATAAACATTATAAACAGTTACTTATGGTTGCTATTATAGAGTTAATAATAATAATGCCAGTTTAAAATGACAAAGAAATAATTAATCGAGTTATTTAACAATAACAGTAACGGCGTAACTGGAGACTTGAGTTACCGCATTTATATTTTTATGACGCTCAACGGCTTAAACCTGAAAAGAAACACAGATTGCAAGCAGCTGAAAATTATTTCGGTGGCACAAATAATTCTCACATATAATCTCATAAGAATATTAATTCTTTCCTGATTTTTTTGACTGCATCTAACAACGTCGTATTAATTAGGACGCCTTCCAGAGGCGAGCGTTTCCTTTCCAGAGACTTTCCATTTGAAAATATATTTTTTGGAACTTTTCCTTACTGCCAATCTCTAGCGTGCTTTTAAAACTTTCTTTAGTGCAACAAAAGTTATTACATTTGTCGTACATTTTAAATGCGGCATATGCCGCGGGTTTCAGCTAGTTTTAAATAAAACACCCGGTATATTATTACATTTTTGAAATCAGCTTAAAATTCTAGAGAAAATTTGTCTCTTCAACTAACGCTCTATTTTGTACCGCTTTTGCAGAATTTGTAATTTTTGAAAATTTTTGACAACTGCTTAAAACATTTAAAATCAATTTTTTGGCTAATTATAAGATCACTGTAAAAGGAAGTTGTGTGCGTGTATCACACCAGATTTTTTTCATAGTTTCCATGCTTTTAATTCCAATTGAAAATAAATTAGTTCTATTCGTTGAAACAATACTTGCGATCATTGTTTAAACAAATTAGATTCTATCAATTATTCCAAAGTCATTGATTTTTGGGCCGCCTTTTTAGGTCTTTTCGTGTTTTTCACAGCAAGTACGAATCCGTTTCGCATTTTTTTTATTCATGCCATTTATTTGTCACGACAGGGATTGTTTGAACAAATTAGAAGTATTTTACTGGGAACAAAGATTTTTGAGCTATTTTTAAGCAGAAATTGTGGCTGCGGCGTTGATTTATTTTACCTTACTTTGTAGGACCCCGGCTGTGCTATTCACAAGTGGCACATTCTGATTGGCTAGAGGGTAGCAAAAGGACCTACAAAGCCCATTCGTCGGTAGTTGGTATGCTTTATGCTCACTTTCGTTTGAGAAGCAGTCAGCAACGGTCGCATCGCTGTCCTTTTTGTAATCTCAACGTATTTTACTTTTTCAAAAAATGCTTTGTTTCGTTATACTATATATATTTACTATCTTTGGCAACAGATAACAACGACGAAGATGACAAAGAATTTGACGCAAAAAGTTTTGATTCTGACCACGAAAACTAGTGATAAGTTGCTTCGATGCTTTAATTGTTAGCTACTCCTGTAATTTTAACTTTTAATATAAATAATACCAAATTTACTAAATGGGCAAATTGTTTCAATAATAATTCATTGCGAACTTTTCATAATCTTTGTGTTTTTTATAAACCAACATTTGTACGCATAAATCTAGAAAGAAATTAAATTCGTTTTCACAAAACAAGACTATTACTTATTTAATCACGCTTTCATTCACTTACAGTTAGTGAAATAAATCAACGCCGCAGACTCAATTTCTGCTTAAAAATAGCTCAAAAATCTTTATGTTCCAAGTTAAATACTTCTAATTTGTTCAAACAATCCCTGTCCTGATAAATAAATGGCATGTTTCAATAAAACTGCGAAACGGATTCGTACGTGCTGTGAAAAACGCGAAAAGACCTAAAAAAGCGGCCCAAAAATCAATGAACTTGAAATAATTGATAGAATCTAATTTAGATAGAACTAATTCATTTTCAATTGGAATCGAAGGCTTGGAAATATAAAAAAAAAACAAGAGAAATAAGGAAAACTCGAAAAATATCACATAAAAAATACAATTTCATTTGTTTAAACAATCAACGCAATAGAAAATTTATTGCAATTTACAATGTCACGCGTATTTCATTAGTACAAATTGAAAAAAACCGGATTAATGCCGATAAAACCGAATGAACACGCGAAATTCGATTGTGATAATCGCGACTTTCAAATGCTGCTGCCGGCATTTGCTTCACTTTCTGGAAAAGGCAGCAGCGGTTTTTCTTACACAGAAATTGATGATCTTTCAGATAACGTTTGAATTTGTATGAAGTTCGATGATACTAGAAAATAGGATCCGAGGAATCACTTATCTCCCTGCTGCCGCTGAGAAGAGTTCGCTCGGGGAGTGGCAGCACTGTTTTTTCTTAAAGCCCTACCCCTCCCCTGTCTCGAGAAACAATCAGAATCCTGAAGTTTTATGATAGTACTAGATATTGAAAAAAAAAATGTTTTTAATAATTTTTTATAGTGCCGTTCGGTCCACACGTGGCAGCACTGCCATTTTGTGTTTCCCCATCAATGACCTAACGAATTATATATATGACATTGAAAAGTTTTATCACACTAGACTTACAACCGTATTCATAGTCGTTCGCCAGCGGATCGCCGGCGACTCGCCGGAGTTTCGTTATGAATAGTATGTTGGCGGCACTGTACGTCTATGTCAAATTCGAGGTGATCAGGTTAGGTTTTCAGTCAGTTTTGACAGAAACTGACACAAAATCTAGCCTGCTAACCTCAAATTTGACATAGACGTACAGTGCCGCCAACATACTATTCATAACGAAACTCTGGCGAGTCGCCGGCGATCCGCTGGCGAACGACTATGAATACGGGCGTTAGTGTCACCGCCGCTCGTACTATTATTAACAGACCCCCTATAATCACATTTTGAATGTAGAGATCACAATCAGCCCAATGTTGATAGAGTTTTATCAAAATTGATTAAACCTCTACTTAGCAGTTATTGCAAAACACGAACAAATACAAACTTTTCTACTAGGTATATAGGTACAATCTAAATCACTGAGTAGTAAGACACTAAAGTTTTTGTGTTTTTTTGTCTTTATAAGATATATACAAAGTTATTTTAAACTTGCTATTCATTCTATATGTAACATTAAAGGAGAAATACAATGGTTCTATAATATTTGACAATGTCATAACACGTGTATAACCAAACATTTGACAATGACATCGATTGACAACTTACACATCTCAGTGTTAAACCCTGAATCTTAGATTCTATAGCCCCTCTATTTACAAATAGTAGCGACAACCTTTGATATTGCCGCTGGGGCAAAATCACGTTGGTATCCCTTAAAGTCCCTAGCATGTTTAAAAATTGACAAGGAAGTTGCATAACCTATGACATTGACATTTGTCGTGTTTTTCTCTTCGGCGGCTAATTTGAAGTCAAGGACGTGGAAATGCCAGAGTGTTGTGTCGACAAATGTAAAAATAGTGGCAGAAAAGGATTTCAGCTATTCAGAATACCGCACAATGAAAGTAGGAAAAATGCGTGGTTGAATATTATTCAACGTGATCTAAGGTCACTAAATCACGTTAGCTGCGCAGCGTAGCTAACGTGATTTAGTGACCTTAACGTGATCACGTACAAAACGCGATCTATTTGAGAGTTTGTGAAGTAAGTGGTAATTTGACTTACTTCCGGACTTGCGGTCTTACTTGCGGACTACCTTGCGAACTTGCGGACTACACACATACTTTAAAACATAAATTGCAGGTACATTTCTCAGAGTCGCAGTTTCATATGGTTAACTTTTAAAACTTTTACTAAAATTGAGGCAACTTTTAAAACTAATGTTTCTGCAATAAATAATAGTTATTTAAGCATCAAGGGAAGTAAGTAGCTTTTACCAGTCGAGAACGAGTTTGCCAGCCCGAGCGAGCGAGGGCTGGCAAAGTTTGAGACTGGTTATAGATAGTTACTTCCCGAGCATGCTTATAACATTTTTCTCCATGCCCAACAAAAATTTGAATAAAATATCCTATTCAATTTACCACCATCTTTAAGCCCATTACGTTAGGCCATTCTGTTCTGTTACACAACCCGCACCTGCCTTCCCCTGCCGCCGCCTGACCAAAGAAGGGGGCCCTCGGGGCTACGCCCCTCTCTAAGCTCTGCCCTGGGGCTCTGCCCCTCTCGAAGGGGTCCCTAGGAGCTCCTCCCCTCTCCAAAGGGGCCCTGGGGGCACCGCCTTTCTACAAGGGGGCCATCGGAATTCCGCCCCTCTCCAAGGAGGCCATCGGGGCTCCGCCCCTCTCGGAGGGGGCCTCGGGGCTCCGCCCCTCTCCAAGAGGGCTCTTGGGGCACCGCCTTCTCCAAGGGGGCCCTCGGGGCTCCGCTTCTTCCCAAAGGGGCCCTCGGGACTCCGCCCCCCTCCAAGGGGAGCATCGGGGCTCCGCCCCTCTCCAAGGGGGCCCTCGTGGCTCCTCCCCTCTCCAAGGGGGCCGTCGATGCTCCACCCCTTTCCAAGGGAGCCCTCGGGGCATCGCCTCTCTCCAAGGGGGCCCCCGGGGCTTCACCCATCTCCAAGGGGGCCCTTGGGGCTCCGCTCCTCTCTTAACAAGTTTTTAAATTTCAAATAGGTTAGGATCAGTTAAGTTCAAACCCGTTCAGATCACTTATAGTACTAAAATTACTGTAATAACACGCAATTCACTTACTTCCCTTGGGGAGTAGGTACTTACTTCCCTAATGTCATGACAACCAGTAAACAAACAGTAAAATCAGCTTACCTGCAATGGATATGTCAAAGTAAGTGTAACTTACTAGATGGGCATGGAGAAAAATAAATTACACTCATATGCAAGCACTAGAAAACCAGATTCTACAGTTGAATCTGGTTGTAGTGGAATTTAAAAAAAATGTAAATTGTTATATTCGCACACGAATGTATTTTGTTGTTAAAAAATGGACTCAAAGATTCTACCAAAAAATGTATAAAGTAGTTTTTCTGAGTAAAAAATTGTAATGATTAATCTGTTATTTTTTCACTGCTTACACTGGAATTTTAAATATCCCGCGGTTGCTCGTATCGTTTAGTAACTTTTTGTATTTTCATGTTTGCATCAGGTTTGCCGCACGATGTCGCTACTATTTGTAAATAGAGGAGCTATATTAGATTCCATTCACACGCGACTCTAGTTGTAAGTTTTGATGGAATGAACCACGGCCTCCTGGATTAATGCGAGACTGACGTCTCTACGCGGCCCGCCGCATTTTTAGTTCAAGGCGTTTTTTATATAAAAATAGTTTGTAGATGCGCTACAGAGCTACAGTACGTTGCGCTTGTGCGCCTGGTTGCTAACGTCCACGGCCTCCTGGATTAATATTAATCCAAGAGGTCGTGCCTACTAGAGTGCTTTATTAACCAGGCAAGCTTATCCCCCTAGATTTTGTGTCACAGGAATTTTAGCGCCAAGCCGTTGGCTGCGCTGACCGGTAACCGTGCGTTCTGTCGTCTGTCAAGCAAGCAAGACTAGAAACCGTTGGAGCACGTACTGTTTGATCCAGACGAACACTGCATATACAGTGTGTAGGTGTTGTTCGGTGCTGTCAACTGTATCTGTCAATTCTATTGAGTTCTGTCACTCGTCACTGTTGTTTGAACTAAGGTACTATTAATGTTCTCTAGTTTAAACCACGTGCATGTTAGTTAACAGTGTTTTCGTTTCGATCTTTTCTGCTTTCTTTTTATTTGTTTAAAAACCAATCTTTTTTAAGACGAATAAAATTAAATGGCAGGATCTTTGTTTTTTCGACTTACCGTATGCTATTTGGAAAGTAACTAGAATTTGAATTTGCCGCCACTTTCAGTAACTCAAAATGGCGGACGAGCTTGCTCTTATAAATATAGTACCTTAGTGCCTACCATATATATAATACACATATATTGCTGGTAGGGCCTGGAAACTTCAGAAAACATTACGGCGCCGACATAGTTTCACTTAGAGTATAACGCGTCTCGTGCGCATGCGTAAGAATTAGAACTCCGCCTTTAGAAGCGAATTTTAAACTTGACCACTTCCCCATTGGGCGGACGACGCCGCCGCGCTTGCGCACAGCTCACCGTATACATGAAGGAGTTGGTTGTGTGTCTCACTTCATCAGTGAGTTTCCCACTCATAGCCGCTAGCAATATAGTAAGTATTAGATATTTATGTGGTGCCTACGTTACAGATAATTTATCAAAAACCCAACAGATAGCGCCAAAGTACGTTGGCCTCAAGGTTGGTAAAACTGAAAGCGTGTTTAGGAGGTTGCCACAAGATTCGAAAAAATTAAATTCGCGGGTGGGGGGGAAAGTAACTCGTGACGTCATTAGATACTACATATTTCTAACCTAACTTATTGAGATTATACGTGGATTGTTATAAGTTGCGCTTTTTCGTAGTTATTTAAAACTTATTTATTGCGTTTACGTGTGTTATACAAAGGAAATAATGCCGAAAGCTTGATGTAAGCAGTGAAAACAGCTTATAGCCTCCCTAATAAGCTTTTTTGAGCAAGAACGCGACAATGGAGGACCCTTGATTGCTTTAGCTGCTGTACAAGAGGTTAGTTACATTGTGGAATAAATGTATAATTATTGTATTATTACATTATAGTGTTTTATTTATTATAGAGAGTTGCAAATGCCTTGCAAGTATGTATACCAACCGTTAGTTTGGTTTCACAGACGGTAAAATCAAATGAACATATCAAAAGCGCGAAGCAGAAAAAGCATAGAACTCAGCCCGTAGTGGACATTGACGATTTCGATCGAGTAGCCATAAGAAATGTGGTTTATGAAATGTACCAAAACAGTAAGTGAATCATTTACTCTCTATTGCTGAACATTACAAGTAACGATATTTTTTTGTTAGAACAAGATATTACTCGGACATCTGTATTGCGAATTTTAAAGGAAAGAGATATTTACAAGGGAGGAGTATCTTCGTTAGAAAAGGTCCTGAAAGATATAGGATTCCGCTGGAAAAAGGATGATCCACGCAGAGGGCTCATGGAGTTGGATCACATTTGCTTTCCACAGAGTGGTGTCTTTAAGGAAGTACATTAAAAATCTGCAGCAGGAAAAGACCGTCACAATTTGTATACTTACACGAAACGTGGATTTTCGAAAATCACTATTTGTAGGTCATGGCAACATGATAATAAAAAAGCGTTAAAAAATTAAAATCAGATGGAAAAAGGTTAGCATCATACGTTTCATAACTGAATTTAAATAATATTATTTATCTATTTTCTAAGATATATCGTCCTTCATGCTGTAAGATACATGGATTTATTCCTGGTGCCTCATTGATATTTACATCGAGCACAAAAAACCCGGATTACCACGGGGAAATGAATTAGGAAAATTTTTAAAATGTTTCGAACACCTACTTCTGAAAAATTTGGAGGAGCCATCAATTATTGTTAATGGATAACGCAAGTTATCATACCACGATAAAACGCCCAATGCTAGTTTGAAAAAACAAGATACATATTATTGATTGGTTAGCAAGTCGGTCAATGGAATTATTGCAGTTGGTTGTACAGTAAGTATGTTAAGTGAATTTTGTGTGCTAAAGTACTAATGATTTTTTTTCAGACACAAACCTCCAAAAACGTATGTCGCAGACCACCTTGCTGAACAGTATGGACATACTGTGGTCCGACACCCTCCCTACCATTGTATTTTCAACCCCACTGAAGATGTTTGGGGAATTGCCAAAACTTATTATAATAAGCATATAGGTGAAGATGGGTACGGTGAAGAAAAAACCCTAAATGTGTGGTAAAAAGCGTTATGTAACAGCTGAAACGTGGTCAAATTGTGTTGCACAGGCAGAGGGCATTATACAGAAGTGGGCGGGCAGGGAAGTGGGTTTTGACGTAGAAGACATTACTCCAATAATAATACAAGTCAACGATGAAGAATCTGATGACACTTGTGATAATGATTAATTATATTGTAGATAGTTTGCTGAGTTATAGTGTATTTAAATAAATGTACATTATTAGTAAGTTTTGTTAATGTTCGTTTTAAGTTATCTTAATAAATTCATAAAAAGTTATTTAAGTAATGAACAAACATTCGTCATTTTTATAACTGATAGCAACGTGTAATTTTACATTAAGCTAGTGAATCACCCAAGTTACGCTTCGGTGGGAAAGGTTGTTACATGTTACAATCAAAAACACATACAACCTTACCAATTATATATACAAAAATGTTGATAGATGAGCATTGAGTATTTGTGATTTAAAATTATACGATTAAATTAAATTACATATAATTTCATTTTACTATAATTTTTCGTACTTTTTTTGAAAATAAAAAACCGGCCGACGATCTAAGTCTAAAAATTAGCAAAATTTTAAACTATCATACAATTTAATCGGTCCAGTATCTTCGAAGGAGATAGCGAATAAAGATACATACATTTTATTTCCAGCGTGATATTTCTTGAATTTAGAATTTTTCTGCTCACTATATTTATAATTTAAAAACTTCATTCTAATAAATATCCGCTGTTTAACAAACATTTTCAGTATAATATCGACATCATAATTAATTTTGAGTTTATTAATAAGTTTTTTTGCAATTTTCTTTGGGTTACTTAAACCGGAAGACATATAATTTTTAAATTCCTCATCCAAATTTTTAATCAGGGTAAAAAACTCATCAGAAGGTTTAATTAATCCACCATAGGACAAATGTACTACCCATGGAGGTACTACCAAATTATCTACTTGTTTTTCTTGTAAACTATAAGTGTGATTGCCCAGATGAGGAAGATTAGTTTGAAGTTTTTCGGCTATCCATCCTGCTAAATATTAAAGACAGTCTTTTTCTAAATAATCGCTTAGACCGACGTCATGGGGTTTTTTGACTTCCATGTTTTCAAAAGTATCTGATAAGCTTGAAGTTGATGAATCTTCAGCAGGAATCTCAGCGCCAGACGCCAGACTCTCTTATAACTTCACCAACAATATAAATATCAGAACAACGATTGGTATTTGAATTAATTTGTAGGTTGGTAGATTTTCCCAATATGATTAATCGCAGCCGTTGTAGAGCATGCGTGGGTGTAGGATGATCATTTAAACCACCTTGTGTTCTCAATTGGCCAAATAGATTTTCTAGCGAATCTTGGTTTAATCTGTGCGTTAATATGTAAGCTATACCATATACGTAGTTCATGTAAATCTTTCTATAAATGTTTTAACGAATTGATAGATAACAAGATTCCTTTTTGAAATGTTTGAATGACCCTTTTTCTCTTGAAAATGACCGTGCTATCCAAATTATACATTTGATATAAAATGTCATTTTGAGCATCAATATTTTTACCATATGCATATTTAATAATTAGGTCGTGATCGGGTGTATACGAGTTCATGATGTCATACCATGAGTTAACAAGCTCTATAAAATTGGAAACTTCAATTGCTGCATTATTATCGGTATAGTAATGTCTTAACGCTATTGCTGTTGTATGACTCAGTAATTCTGCTGCCATACGAACATTCTGTCTTTTAGAGCTTTCGACAGTTAAATGATTTATTGTTAGTTTAAAGCAGCTACTGATTTCTTGTTTGTTTGATAATATTAACTGATGTAATGTATGCTTATTAATAACACAATTATTATGTACAAATTCTGAATCTAAATACCAAATCCTAATTAACTTGAAAAGATGTGAGGCATCCGCAAAGAAGTAAATATTTGAATCAGTCAATTGATGTGTAATAAATGGGTTTTCATATGTAACATTTAAATCACGCCACAGTGAAATATTTGTTGATCTGCAATCACTTACACACGCGATAACTTTAAAACCTATGTGGTACAGCGCATTTATAACATGTAGGATTTCTGGAGTCATCCTTTGATCAAAGTCGGCAAAAACAGGAGTTTTCCGTTTTCCAATTAAACCTTGAGCATTTGCAATTTGCAGTTGTGAATGAGGTTCAACTACCCGGTCATTTTTGACATATTCGTACGATTCAGCAACCTTCATCTCATCATATGGAAGAACTACTAACTTTTCTATTTCTGACATAGTTATTTCTGCAATTTTTAGGAGCTGGAAAACAGTATTCAGTAAACCCTGCTGCATGTCCATTTTAGAAGCCCAACGTTGCAATGTTGAAATTCCTGTATTAATAAAAAAAACTATTAGGTAATTAGGTATGGTATTTTATCACTTTATTGATATGTTATAACATAATGGATCACCAATTAACCTGGTAATGGATTCTCTTAGATATATGTAACTCAGCTTGCTCAAATATCTCAAAGTAAAAGCTTGAGTAATATCCTGTGTTGTCCATTTTATATTTCTAGAACCTTTTATTTTTCGTAATTGAAAAGGCGTAAATATTTTTGGAAAGATACTAGCACATTTGCAACACTGCGACATTAATTTTCTTTTTACAGCTCATTGTTCTTAATAAATTTATTTTTTCTTGCATATTTTGTATTTTCCTATCCTTTTTTGCTGCGTTGATAAATTAGTGAAACAACCAGACACTGCACAAGTCACAGGCATTGTAAAGTTTATCAACAGTTATTTGACATTACGATCTTAAATTTCGCGCGGTTCGTATGACGTCATGAGTTACTTTTGCGGGGGAAAATAATCAAACTATGGGTTTAAATGGGAACGAGGCAACCTCCTAAACACGCTTTCAGTTTTACCAACCTTGGTTGGCCTCAGCATCACAAAAATTATGCAAATGTGGCGGGCCGCGTAGAGACGTTAGTCACTTACTAATCCAGGAGTGGAATGGACAGACTTATTATAAACAATCAACGCAGACGACGCGACGGTCTAAAGTATACGAGCAAAAATTTGGCAGCAAGATATTATACATGAGAATGTTTAACCATTTTAGGTATTAAATATTTTCTAATTTGGCAACATTAGATATTGTTCTGTGGTGGCAACCCTGATTACATAACTTTTAAAAGTAATAGACTTGGATGTTTTGTCAAATTAAAATAGGTGTGATTCTGTGATTAATTAATTAATCAATTCGTCTTTCTCACCTTGCATCTTGACCGGCTTCAACTCTCTGACAACGTTGACGTTCGAAGTCTCTTGTTTAGTTACACGTGAGTGTCAGTTGCAGTAAGACACATTTGAAACTGAGGTTAGTGTTTTTTTGGGTTAGGCGAACAGTTATTAAGTATTATTTTTCTACTTTACAGATGGTTTCAATGACCACTATGTTATTATTGTAGTAGTTCCTGATTGTTCCAACAAATCTATAAAGACTTCGTTCTGGTCGTTTAAGGTAAACTGCAAACGGTGAACACTAGAAAAACTAGTAATGCAGGTGAGATTGAAATCTGACAATAATTTTTGTACAAAGGTAAGAATTTAGGATAGCTGCAGTTTAAGATTTGTCTGTAAGTACTTAGTACAAACATTCCTGTGTAATGTAAAAAATGTGTGGAGACCGCAATAATCCGGTTAATTTTTCTCTCCTTCCTATATTACTGGCTCTAAAAACGGTAGTTCAAAGTTAGAGTGGCTCCAAGAAGCTATAGTGCATGCAGCAGCTGTACCCTGGTACACTATCTTGGCCGGCAGGCACAACCTGATAGAGGAGGATTTCAAATTGTAGCGATCTAAACATGGTAGTTCCACCATTATGCATAAAGCCTAGTACGGGAGGAAAGACAGTTTGTGTCGATAGGCATCTAACCACTGGCAGACGTCCCATATCTAGCAGAGCACAGTCGAAGACTCGGAGGGCACCAGCAGGGACCGTAGTGCTGGGAGGCCAGACAGTACATCCGAAGACTTCTCCAATTGTGTCAGTTTGCTGTCCGATTGGATTTAGAAGGCTGGAAGACTAAAGAGCAGATTTACACCTGCACAACTGTTTATCCACTGTAATATATCCATGCGTCATTGATCATTGCTAGCCTACAGATTCGATTTGGACCAAAAAGACCTTTGGCGATGGACAAATGACGACGGGGTAAGGTCTGATGTTCCTGTATCTAGTCAGATATTTACACAAAGGCGGTCATTGGAGAGTGGTCGCTCATGCATTTACTGTAGGTAAAAATGCAAGCTCCGCAGCACCTATGACGACAAAGCAGCTCTATTTAGGGAAGCGCTGCTTTCCCGAATCAGAGGAGGAGACTAGAAAAGGTGTCCTAAACTTCGCTCACCTCACAAAACTCAGCGGGTGATAACCACGGTCACTCGTGCATCAACTATACACGTGGTCAAACACTGAAAAGAAAGATTGATTCATCACTATTCTAAGTGGCCACTTGGAATGTCCGGACCTTACAAGACAATCAAAACAGTATTCACTCAGAAAGGAAGACTGCTATCGTAGCATGTGAATTACAGAGATATGGAATTGACCTGGAATTGTTAACCGAGATTCGCCTCGCAGGCGAAGGACAACTTATAGAACACAAATGGGGTTATGTATTTTACTAGAAAGGTCGCCCAGACACACAAAAAAGGTAAAATGGGGTCTGCTTTGTTATTAAAAAGAGCTACGAAACTGACAAACATACCCACAGGCATTTCTGATCGAACAATCACGCTCCGACTGCAACTAAGCGATATAATTTATACGACATTAGTTGGAGCTTACGCACCTACAATGGATAACTTCGATGAAGTTAAAAACCAATTCTACTCGGATCTTGGCAGAACACTGTATAAAACACCACAATGGTAAATTAGTACTCTTGGTTGATTATAATGCCCGTGTTGACTGTAATTCAGTTGCCTGGCCAGACAGAATACGCAAGCACGAGATAGGTAAAGAGAACAAAAACGGTACAAGACTCCTATCTCTATACGCCCAGTATTATCTCTGTATCACAAACACCTTTTAGACAAAAAAAACAAGTACAAGACGACCTGGATGCATCCTAGGTCCAAGCAATGGCATATAATCTATATATATAAAACTGAAAGTCCTGACTCATTCATTCATTCACTCACTCACTCATCAACGCCCAGTCCAAACCCTTAGACCTAGAAAGCTGAAATTTTGCACAGAGGTTCCCTTTATGATGTATACAAGGAATAAGGAAGGATATTTCTAAATTCAACCCCTAAAGGGGTAAAATGGGGGTTGAAATTTTGTATGGAAAAATAATATTAAATAGACATTTCGACTTGAAACTTCATAGAAGTTCTCCTAAAAACAAATAAGCAAACACGTATTTCGTGATTTTCAGAAAATCAACCCGTTAGGGGGTGAAATGGGGTAAATAAACCTAAAAATCGATGTGGGTGTCGTTATTGAGGTTTTTTTGGGACGTTCATTGCGAAAACGGCATTTGAAATTTGGCAGGCAGATTTCTAATAGGGATTAGGCAACCGCTAAGAAAGGATTTTTGAAAATTCAACCCATAAGGGGTAAAAAAGGGGTTGGAATTTTGTAAGATCAAATTTTGAACTAATATAAGTCATTCAAAGTTTTTGGAAATTTGTCCCCTGAAGGTAAATAGGAGATGACGGAACGGGACGGGAAGGGACGGGACGGGACAGGACTAGACGGGAAGCAATGGGAATGGATGGGAGGGGAGAGGAGGAAACGGGGCGGGACGGGACGGGAAGGAAAGGGATGGGATGGGATGGGAGGGGGGAAGGGAACAGGCCGAGACGGGACGGGACGCGATGGGAAGAAAAGAAATAGGATGGGAGGGGGGAAGGGAAGGGAAGGTACGGGACGGGAAGGGAAGGAAAGAGATGGGATGGGATGGGATGGGATGGGATGGGAGGGGGGGAAGGGACGGGACGGGACGGGACGGGACGGGGCAGGACGAGACTGGACGGGAAGGGATGGGATGGGAGGGGAAGAGAGGAAACGGGGCGGGACGGGACGGGAAGGGAAGGATGGGAGGGGAGGGAACGGGGCGGGACGGGACGTGACGGAACGAGACGGGACGGGACGTGACGGAACGGGAAGGAAAGGGATGGGATGGTATGGGGGGACGGGGGGGGGACCGGAAAAGAGACGGAGACGGGGATGGGATGGGATGACAGAAAATAATTAGTCATTATTTAATACACAAATAACGAACCTCGCGCGTACGAAGTCGCGGGTAACAGCTAGTAGATAATATTATTGTTCGCAAGAAAGATATATCAGAAGTATGCATCACTAAAGCTAAAACAGGGGCACAATGCCGACGGATCATACACTATTGGTCTCAAAGTTACGGCTTCACCTGAGGAACCACACAAGAAACTCTCAAATCACACCCAAAAAGATAGACGTAAAGAAACTGCAATTGATAGATGTAAAAATCAAATTTAGACAGGACAAGGAAAATCTTTGTGGTTTATTACAAAATGATCATGAATTTTTGCCACAGCAATGGACGATATTTGTCAAAGAACTATACAACGTCAAAAAACAAGCTTGAACTTCTCAGGAAAAAATGTAGAACTAAATGAACTACTCAGTAAATATCCAACTGCACTGCAGAGAAGGGAGGTACATAAGTCCTCTGTACTACTCAAACAACAAGCAGACCAACTACATGGACAACTTAAAACCGTGACAAGATCATTACCAATGGTGGAAGGACAGAGCCCTTGAGCTACAGCAGCTTACTGACACAAATCAAACTGGGTTATTGCACAACAAACTGAAAAAAGTCTGTGGACCTATAATACACAGCGGACCATGTACGCTTAGTAGCAAACTCTTCTGAAGCACTCCAAGAATGTGCTACACGACTACACCATGCATGCACAAAATTTGGTCTGAAAATTAACTGCTATAAAGCTGCTCATGTAAGGAACCAGATAGATCCCGTACCTATGAACATCACTATAGAGCAAACCAAACTTAGACGGGTCGAATACGTTGTATATCTTTGGTAATAATATCTCAGCAGATAATAAGATTGATGTAGAAGTAAACAGAAGAGTTGCTCATGCAGCTATGACATTCGGCAAGTTACGCCAAAAATTATTCAACTCCCACGATGTTACATTACAAACGAAGCTAAGAGTGTATAAAGCAGCAGTTATTACCACACTTATGTGTGGATCTGAAACCTGGTGTGTATATAGACACCACATAAAAAACTGGATCAGTTCTATCTGAAATGTATTCGTTCTATAATGAACATAAAATGGCAGGACTACACGTTTCCAATACTGTCGTCTTAAGGAAAGCTCATATGCAAGATGTGGAAGCCATTCTTATGCAACGACAACTGCGTTGGTATGGACACTAGAGTCCCTGTATATAATCAGAGCCAGTAGATATAGAGAGTACCGCCATTCTTTGATCCGTGAAAATGCCGCTATCGCCGCCATTTTTGTTCCCACCAGCAATGACCGAATGAGGTATGTATAAAATTTTACTTGAAATTGGCAAGACTGTAAGTCTATGTCAAATTCGGGGTTAGCAGGTTATGTTTTGCGCTAGTTTGTGTCAAAACTGACGCAAAAACTAACTTGCTAACCTCGAATTTGAAATAGACTTACAGTCTTGCCAATTTTAAGTAAAGTTTTGGATTACCAACAAACGTCACGTTGACGGAATTGTGTTACAAACCTCAAAGTGACGCATATGTCAGAGGAATAAACATGGCGACGTGGCGGTACTCTCCTATATACACTGGCTCTGTATATAATAAGAAAGGGTCGAGTCATTGGCGCAACCCATTGTGATTGGTTGGATCCACAAACCATGGAGTACTTGAATTTTAAAAATAATATAACAATCTCACATTACATTTAAATTTGACATAAGCTATTCGAATGCCTTATTTCAGGTTATTTTCACATGACTTTTCACGTTAGTTTAAAATTGTTCAACGTATACATATAACTTGTGAACTTATTCCTAAGCTAAGAGAATAACCCTCCCCCCCTCCCCCCCGAAGATCACCAATCTCTTATTCTCTATAGAATGGATCAAACAAGGATTTTTATTACATTAATTTCCAAAATCGAAGACAAAGAAGAAGGGTTGAAAAAATTTGAAAGCAAATCTTGAATTCAGATTACTTATGACGTGTGTGAAACTGGTTTCGTACATGATCAATGTCTATGTCAAACATAAGAGATTCACATTATTAGACGAAGCATTTCAAAATTTCACAAAGAAAAGTTACATGAGACCTAGCGGACCAGTATTGTGATGTAACTTTATATACCAAAGAAATTCGTACAGCTTTTTATATTATTCCATGTAGTACGAACTAAAGATGGAATGTGATCCTTAAAAGTGCTAGATAGAGACACCAATAACAAGCAAAAGTGATATTGGAAAACCACAATGTGCCTTTAATATTATCATTGAACTACACGAATCTAATTCATATTTCCAATCAAACAACTAACTTAACTTTACTAGTTTAGTGCATTATTTAAGAATTATGCAGGTTCCTATTTATTGGTAAAATGTGAATTTTTAAAATTCTCCATATTATTTCATGTAATTTGGACTAGACACAAAATAAGCAAAAGTGATATTGGAAAACTACAATATTCCTTTAATTATTATTGGACTGAACGAATCTAAATTCCAACCAACCAATTAACTTTACTTTATTGCATTAGTTAGGAATTATGTATCTATTCATTGGTAAAATCTTAACTTTTAAGATTAATAAGGCTGAAAACACACGAAGCGGTTCACGCCGAGTCGGCGGCCGACTCTGCTCATGATTCTACGTATTTAAAGCGGACAAAACACACGCTACGTCATGTAGCGCGTACGCCGATTGTACGCTCATCCAGAACATGTGCCGAGCACGGTTTTCTTATCGCTTCGAGCGTACCCTCAAGTCTGTGCTATCTTATGACTGTAGACACGACAAGCGGTTTCAAAGCAGTGAGTATCAGGCGCGGTTGTCAAATATCTTTGTCATATATGAAAATATTTTACTTAGATGAGGAGTATCTGACTGATCATTTGTTTTGAAGGTTATATATGTACTAATTTAATTTTAGTGATAAATATGTGTTCCAATACGAAACCGAAAAATTAATACTGGAAATCCAGGCAAGACCAGCCATATGGGACATGCAGCATGTTGATTATGCAAATAAAATAAAACGAAAACGAATCCATTGTCTTCAATAGGAATACTGGCAACATGTCATCGTTATGTTTATTGCGGCGACTTTTTAGCCGACTCGTGTGTTTTATCGCAGGCGGCTGCGACTCGGCGTGAACCGCTTCGTGTTTTTTCAACCTAATGGTATAATTGTTGTAAGACTAATATTTGTTTTGCCTTTTTTACACAATCCTTTTTGCACCTTTGATGTCTTTCCTTTCCTCTGTTAATATTTTGTTGGTAGATAAAATATCCAATAAATACCTACACAGTACCAATATTAAGGTGCCAATACATTTTAACAACATAACTTTCTAGTCTTTCAGTATGAGTTTAAGTACCCTTCATCTCAATTTCAACTTGTAAATTGGTATAGGTACTGATGCAATGCTCCAAATTTAAGGTTCGCATTACACGTAATCACGCAAATAACTAATACATAATTAAAGTTACACGAATTCTGGAGGAAGTGTAACTGGATTCCTGCTAGAAATTGAGAATTGAGGAACTGAGACTTAAATTTTTGGGTAACTTTTGCAGTTTGACATATTGACATTTGTGTTTGAAATATTAGACCACCATGTTAAATATACACGTTTAATGTAAAATCAAGCGGTTTTGATTTGTGGATCCACATATCTCAACTCTTTCTTAGTATATAAAGGCACTGTAGTGGACACGTTCTCCGAATGCTCTCTAGCAGATATACGAAACAACTACTTTATTCTGAGCTATTATATGGAGAACGAAAGTTTTGGAAATAAATTGGGGTGGCACAGTCACCAGAGAACACATCACGATATAGACTAAATTTAGCAATGATCGCTGTGGCCGAACCGGCTAGGAAATCACACACAGTTCAAAGTGGACGACGTACACTGCAAGATTACCCAAATATTTAAATCTCGTACACGTGAATAGAAGAATAGAACATAGGAAAAAATAATATCTGGCTCTTTAACGGCTGCTTTAGCTAGTAAAACGCATCAGTAGCTAGGGTATCCAGCACTCGTGGCTACATGTTATTTCGCATCCCTAATGTTATACATTCATATCCTACAATATGTAAAAAGTTAATTTACTATACAAGTGGGATAAGAGCATCATTAATATACGTGTACTAGAACGCGCGTAGCCAGCCTACGTCTGGCTGCTTGTGGCGGCGCCACGTGCTTACGGTCGGCATGTGCGCTTACAGAAACCTGCGCTTATAGAAACCGATACTGCAAGCGCGCGTGTGGTAGTAGTATGCAGGCCCTTCATGCTGCGTGTGCCGGCGCCACTTGTGCTTACGGTCTGGACGGCCGGCGGCATCGGCTCTTATAATATAAGATGTAAGCACACAAGTACACAATGATGCATTACCACACAAAATTTTATCTACAACTGCCCAAAACTGAGAAAAGTGCATTAAAGGCCGGTTCTACAAACGGAGGATAAAGCTATCCATAGAATAAATACCCTAGAAACGATTGTTATAACAAAAGAAACTATGACAATTATACCTCGGATAGGTTATTCTAGGTATATACTTGCATTGTAGAATCGGCCCTAAGTGAAATGCATATCTGTCATTTTCAAAAATATTTTCGTATGCAAATGTCATTGTGTCATTCATTTGACACCACTTTAGTTAAATAATGAAGCCATTATTACACCACAGGTGGTATAATGAACTTCATTACCTAATCGAAATAGTATCACATGAGTAACGTAATAAGTCCTTATCTAAGCAGTTGTAGAGAAACAAACATATATCATTATATCGATAAACACTATTTCTTGAAATTAACAATATCTCTTTTATAAATATAAAACATTCAAGTCGTTTAGTTTCGGTGCCCCTGAAAAAAATATATAAAGCTGCCCTAAACACATTCATTATGTAATTTTGAACTCAAAAAGTCAAAAAAATATTATTTTTCTACGATCGTGTCAAAATGACAACTTTTTGCTCAGTTTCTAGTGTCAAAAGTGACGTTTGTAGCACTCTTAATATTAGCGCCCGAATCACGTCTTTTTTGCACGTTGCCATTGGCGGCGTGTTTTAATACCATATTAAAACACACTTTACCATAAATTTGAATGTCAACATAACCTAGAACCTAGAATATCTAACACAATGTGACGGAAACAGTGTCACCAAACTAAGTTTTTATATTTCTGTTACGATCGTAGAAAAAATAGCGTATGATGCACGTGTATAAGTGCCATTAAAGCACTAGCGACGTTAAAAGCACTACGCTTTGCGTCGTGCTCTTAAACTCGTCGCACGTGCTTTAAAGGCGTACTTATACACTAATATCATAATATACTATTTTAAAATTTCATTTAAAAAGGTAGGTTTTTAAAAAATTCATTTCATTCAGTGAAAAAACATGACTCTATGCTTCTAATTTAATTTTTAGAATTATTTTGACGTGAACGAAAATCTATAGACAACTCGTACTAGCGTGCTTATTTTTTACGCGTGTGGATTATTAAACGGTGCTGCGCTTCGTTTAATAATCCTCCACACTTGTGAAAAAGGTTGCACTTCTAACACTTGTGGTCTAAATAACTATTTGCGCCCCCAAATACTTGCGTGCATGGTGTACACCACCTGCACTATGCCCTAGTTTCTTCTCTGCTGATGAATCATTGTATTTAATGCTATGGTTTAGTTTAAAATATTAGTTTTAAAGTAATTGCGGCTTTATTTATAGCACAGTATATAAATGTGATTATAATTTTCTAATATGTTAATTAGTTGCAGTAATACATACTTGTTCTAGGTATGGCATCTCATGTGTTCCTGTAATGATATATTGAGCGAAAAAGTATTACTTCCAAGCCAATCTTAAACTAGCCATGATGACCACTAATCAAGAAACGGTAGATAATAATTTATAATAGTTCAACAACAACTTCACTGTGTCAGTTAAGAGACTTAGATCACAAGGAAGATATTAACAAATTATCGATCAAACAAGAAACCATTAGAAGCAGTAATCACATCCGTGCTTATTAGGAAATTGATATTCAATGAGAGTTTGAAATTCAAGACTAAAGTTATACATACGAAAATTCATAGAGGCGAAAAACCTTACACTTGTTCTGTTTGCGATTATAAAACTTCCCACGAACCTAATTTAGTGAAGCATATGACAACTTGTACAGACGAGAAACCTTATTCTCATTCTGTGTGTAATTATAAAACTGCCCGGAAACCTGATTTAGTTATGCACGTGAAAACTCATACAGGTGAAACACCCTATTCTTGTTCTGTGTGTGATTACAAAACTGCCTGGAAACGTAATTTAGTTATGCACGTGAAAACTCATACAGGCGAGAAACCTCATTCTTGTTCAGTTTGTGATTATAAAACTGCCCGCAAACCTGATTGTGTTAACCATATGAGAACTCATACAGACGAGAAACCTTATTTTTGTTCAGTTTGTGATTATAAAACTGCCTGGAAACGTAATTTAGTTATGCACGTGAAAACTCATACAGGCGAAACATCCTATTCTTGTTCTGTGTGTGATTATAAAACTACCCGGAAACGTAATTTAGTTATGCACGTGAAAACTCATACAGGCGAGAAACCTCATTCTTGTTCAGTTTGTGATTATAAAACTGCCCGCAAACCTGATTTAGTTATGCACGTAAAAACTCATACAGGCGAAACACACTATTCTTGTTCAGTGTGTGATTATAAAACTGCCCGGAAATATAATTTAGTAGTGCACGTGAAAACTCATACAGGCGAGAAACCTTATTCTTGTTCTGTGTGTGATTATAAAACTGCCCGCAAACCTGATTTAGTTATGCACGTAAAAACTCATACAGGCGAAACACACTATTCTTGTTCTGTGTGTGATTATAAAACTGCCCGGAAACATAATTTAGTAGTGCACGTGAAAACTCATACAGGCGAGAAACCTTATTCTTGTTCTGTGTGTGATTATAAAACTGTCCGAAAACGTGATTTAGTTAGGCACGTGAAAACTCATACAGGCGAGAAACCTTATTCTTGTTCTGTGTGTGATTATAAAACTGCCCGGAAACCTGATTTAGTTATGCACGTGAAAACTCATACAGGCAAGAAACCTTATTCTTGTTCAGTTTGTGATTGTAAAACTACCCGGAAACCTGATTTAGTTGTCACGTGAAAACTCATACAGGCGAGAAACCTTATTCTTGTTCTGTGTGTGATTATAAAACTGTCCGAAAACGTGATTTAGTTAGGCACGTGAAAACTCATACAGGCGAGAAACCTTATTCTTGTTCTGTGTGTGATTATAAAACTGCCCGGAAACCTGATTTAGTTATGCACGTGAAAACTCATACAGGCAAGAAACCTTATTCTTGTTCAGTTTGTGATTGTAAAACTACCCGGAAACCTGATTTAGTTGTCACGTGAAAACTCATACAGACGAGAAACCTTATTCTTGTTCAGTTTGTGATTGTAAAACTGCTCGGAAACCTGATTTAGTTGTCACGTGAAAACTCATACTGACGAGAAACCTTAGTCTTGTTCTGTTTGTGATCATAAAACTGCCAAAATATATCATTAATTACACGTATGAAACCCATACGATCGAAAAATCTTAATGTTGTTCTGTTTGTAAACATACAACAAACGTTATTTAGTTACTCGTGTGGAATCTCACACAGATCAAAAACCTTTGTGGGATGGGGTATTACTTCTTTATTTCGAATGTACAGGGTGACAATAAAGTTCCTGGACTTTTTCTAATTCATTTTTTCACACAACAAAGCTGTCAAACCAACTTGTGCTTTTTATCTGAAATCAAGATGGCCTAAAGATGTGTTACTGTTTTGTAATTATTTGATGTTTGCGTTGCAGTAATTAGTAAATTATGTCGGAAAGTCGTGCTGCAATTATAAGAGTATTTTCGGATGGTTTCAAACAATGTAAAATTATTAGAAAACTTTGAATAAACCAAGAAATTTACAAAGGAGACATTTTGGGAGGTATCGTATTATCCTGGGCTGAACAGCACTTTCGTGATGAAAACTGGATATACCAACAAGATTCTGCACTCTTTCATCGGGCTAGAAGTGTTCAAGATAAGTGCAGAACCAATTTGCCTAATTTCATTAGTGCTAAAGAATGACCCCCCATTCATCCAATTTAAATCTAATGGATTATAGGGTATAGTCCATCTTTTAGAGTCTGGGGTTTGTACGAAACCTCACCAAAATTTGGATTCTCTAGAGGCCTCATTACTTAAAGAGTGGAATACAATTACTGTCTAGGAGTGCCGAAATATAACTAACAATTTCATTAAATGTTTATAGATGTATCAAAGCTAAACACCGATATTCTGATAATAAGTAGTTATACTATTTTGTGAACCGTTGAGTTATAATTTGTTGATTATTTTTAAAATTAAAAGCTTTGTAATTCAGTATATACCTAACTTGATTTTAATAAGTCTGAGAGCTTTATTGTCATCCTGTATATACAAAGCGAGATGCAGATAAAAATTATGTTAACTGGCACAATATAAGATTTCCCTTATCTGTAACAAGGTATAACAAAGTTATCGTTTCGGAAATTAAAATGTTAGAAAATTGTTTTAAAAGTTGCGTCTAAAATATTCATCTAGAGAATGTAATACTTATTTTAATAAAATTATTTAAGAATTTTCGATTTGCTTATGATTTTTAACTCTGTAAACTCCTATCCAGTGGAATGCTACCGACGAGCCCGTAAAATACCTCGGTATCTACCTCGATACTAGGTTTACATGGAAATACCATATATTAAAAAAACTAAATGAAGGTCATACACGACTAATTCAACTTTACCCAATCATTAATAGGAAGTCATCTATGAGAATCGACTGCATGACTCTTCTGTATAAATCATTAATACGTCCTCTGGTTCTATACGGGTGCGTGATATGGGCTAACACTTCACAAACCAATTTGAACAGAATCCAGATTCTACAAAATAAAATTCTTCGAATGACAGTCAACGCACCGTGGTTCATCACTAATCAACAGCTTCATTACGAACTAGGCCTACCTACAATTCAAGAACACATCGCAAAGTTGACCACAACCTTTCATAAAAACCTCACCAACTGCAGTGGTGCCACCTCTTACCAACTAGGTCAAAGAAGTATTCATACACGACTAAAACGCAAGCTACCCCAAGACATACATCTAAGTGATAGTGATGATGACTAAGTGCCAAACAACATTTAAATAAACATAGTGATCTGACAGCAAACCTAAGTGACTATCAACTCTAGTTTAATTCAAATGGTTACTAATTACCATTCATGTTATTTCATTTTGTTATGTACTAATGTTAGAAATACCTTGTATAACAATGTATATTGTTGAGCAGGTACAAACTCTATTAAAAAAAAAAAAAAAAAACTAAACGTTTTTGGTTGAGGTAGTTTGTTAGACAACGAAAGAATGGGGATTCGTAACGCAGCTGCTGACAGTGTGACCGTTTGTCACTAACACAGAGTTTTCCATAAACAGAGCATACGTGCAATATTTAAGTGCTGGATTTAATGTTGAAAGAATAATAATACGAGTCATTTAGTAAAGTGTATAATAAGATGTAGAGACACAACAGCATAATTAATATTAAGTCAATAAATTACTCCAGAAAATAATTGTTTTCCCCTGCATTTTTAACTTCTACATACTGCAGATGCACACAACTTTGATCTTATTGACCTGAAAAGCACCACTGTACAGGTAGGTACACAAGTAACTTGAACTCATAGCTACAACTAAAGCAAGACAGCAGCCGCGTAAGTAATACCCTACGTTTATATCTATTATCTTCCTATGCCTATGGAAGAATGGCTCCGTGTTACTTTCTATTCGATTAGCGTTGCCATATTTCCCGATTTTTCAAGATAGTACCGATTTGGACCTAGTTGTCCCGCAACGAGATTCTTTCCCGATTTTCGAAGAAAATGTTACGCTTTACCTATTTCGAATTCGAGCGATATCTGCAAATTCTGGTTCAATACCGCAAATGTAATTTACAACAAGTTGTTTAGCAACTAACAGCTATTCGCTATTCTGGAATCTGGGCCCGAAAGGCTTTCTTTAAATAGGCGATTAATTATGGGTTTATGCGAGCAACACCTTGATCTACATTTAATATAATTAGTAAAAGTTCCAAGAAATATGATTGCTACAAGAATACAAATTCAACTCACCCCCTTTATGTTACCTATTAACCAACTATAATTTAGTATTTTTGTTATTTGCACCAATCAGCGTAAAATTGTGCAACAATTCCGCTAGAGGAATTTTAATGAAAATCATACGACACTAATTAAGAATGAATAGAAAAATTAATATTAGTATGGTTTCCAAGCCAACAAAAAAATTTCTTGATAATCTTTTTTTAAGTTGACTAACCTAATTGAAATTATTAGGCGATACTTTTTTTTGACATTTACTGTTGTTAATATGTTGGTGGCACTGTAAATCTATGTTAAATTCGAGGTTAGCAGATTAGGTTTTGCGTCAGTTTTGACACAGACTGACGCAAAACCTAACTTGCTAACCTCGAATTTGACATAGACTTACAGTGCTACCAACATATTAACAACTTACTTGATATTTTATTTTCGAGTAAAATTTAAATTTCCTTTTTATGGCCGTGTCGCTAAGATTTTCTTGCCGAATCTATATTCCAGCATTAATTCATGTCCGGCTATTTTCTTCTTTCTGTGCACTCTAAAAAATTACCGAAAAAACTTAATGCTCTTATGAGATTATAAGTGATAATGTTTTCTCTTCCTGTGAAATGTATTTAACTTATTCCTGCAAAAATTCAAATGTATACAAACTTTGATGTGTATTTTGGTTGTTTGTCACCTAGTCAAGGAGGACGTGATATAATTTATTAATTACTAAGAAATGTCAATTTTGTTCGTTGAATAGTCCTTCACATACAGCTTGTAGCCGACGAATTGCATACATTTTTGTCAAAGTGTTTATTCGTGTTTATTGCTTCAAAATTGGTCTCGTGCTGTCGCAGTCGACCAATTTATATTCTATTATGCAACTTATTTATGCAACTTAATAAAAATTTTATACTACAATACTCAAAATGATGTGCTCTTCCACTTCATCGAACAAAAAATAGGGGTTATCATTTAACAAAAAATTGTCCCCTTTGACCTTGCTGGCGTACGCCACTGTACATACATAGTTCTGAAGTATTTCAAAAGATAGCAAATTTACAATGCTTTTCGACCCCTCCAAGCGTTCTTGCCACGAAACAGATTTTGCAAGATATTTCAGGCGTTCCAGACTTTTTTACCACAGCTATAGTGGTACAATATGCAGCATTATGGAAACGATAATGAAGATTATTAAACATGAAAAACAATCATTTTTAACCTGACTTGTTCAGCTGCTGTACGCGTTAATCGTTACTTTTGATTGTTTAGTTACAAAATCGTATTTTTTAATAAATAATAGTACATTGTGTATCTAGGACGAAAAGCGTAACATTCCCAGACGACTGTGAATGTTGCATTTTGACCAAGATACACCTACTATTTTTCCGCCGATTGATACGAATAATTAAAAAAATTAGGAAATAGTACTCGAATATTCCCTGCCTAGGCCGGGAATATTATTCCTGTACAGTTTTATTGTAAATTACCTAGCAGCGGCTGATGTAATGGAATGTTTGAATTATTTCTATACAGTTTTATTGTAAATTACCTATCAACAGCTGATGTAATGGAATGTTTGACTTTGCTCAACAAAATTTTGTCAATAATGTGTCAGTTCTAGTACGACTGGCGGAAAAATATTTTATAATATTAATTTTAATAAAAATTACTATTTGTTTCTAACTTTGATACGGCCCTGTCGCTGGACTCGCGCCTCTGAGAAGCATTATTTTATAGATGTTTTATAAGAATCACCTAAATAGTTTAATTATCGCGTTTAACACAAAACTGTTGAATATAGATATGTAATGTATAAATATAACAATTTTAAAAATAATTTGTTTGGTAGTATCTTGAAATGATTAAATAATCCATTAAAAAGTAGCCATCTGATTTCGAATGTGTTAATATTTGACTAATAATTTATTGTTGAACTAATTTTAGTGACTATTTCCCGCATCTCTATTATCCAATCAAACGCCATGATTTTCCAAAACTCAACCAATCACGTGTTTTTATAGTGGCAAAAATCAAAATTTTCCCTTGGGATTTTATCAGTTTCTTTCACCACGTGTAACCATGGAAACCACCAAATATGTTGTTTTAAGCAATGTGGCATTTCAAAAACGTCATTAAACTGTCATTGTGAATCAGTATAAATGTCATATTCATTGTATACTGATACAAAATGAACCCATATTTAGGAAATACTCCACAAAATGTATTTCGGGCTCATGATTTTGCTCAAGATTTGTTGTTTTTTTGGAAATGCCCACGACAAAATAACTTTGACAAATTCCCTCGCCTATCAAGTTAGTTTAGCTTGTGACATTGCCAAAACAAGAAACTTTCGTAAAACATTTTTACCGGCAAAATCATTTGCCTTTGATACATTATTATTGATAAAAATTCGGCCATTAATATAAGTGCATTTGGTTGAAATATCATGCATCTGCGCAGTATATAGCTGGTTGAAGAAGAGAAATTCTAACCCTGCACAGTGTATTTGCTAGGATACCAGACTCTCGCTCAGGAGACCCGTGTTCAATTCCCGCTTCCGAAAACTTTTTTAAAAATTGAATTGTAGTTTATATCTTCACGTACAATTATTACAATAATAATGTGACAGATTAGCTTTTTGCGTAATAAATATGTATTTTCTTGCTTAATTTACTACAGACTAGCAAGACGCCCGTTCTTCGTACGGACTACAAATGTTTGTTTTTTCTTTTAATATTTAAACGAATTCTGGAGTGCTCCCCTCACCCTTTACTCAATATGCTAAACTATCAAAGAATATTGTGGGTAAAAAGAAGAATATCCTTCCAAAAAAAAAGTTTTTAACTCTTTTATGCTTCACGTACCCCCTTGGAAATGCGTATGTAATTGTCGTTCCCCTTGTATAGATTGCTAAAACTATAGTTTTAGTATAACAATGATATAAAATAAAAAATCAATGTACTTATTAAATGTTGTATTCATATATTATAGCAGAATACTCATTTCCACCACTTGGGGGTGGAATTTCGGAAATCCTCCCATTTTATTCTAAGAGATAATAAGAAATTCGTGAAAACACAGTTTACCCTTTTCACCCCTTACGACAAATAATTTCAGCCCGTCTTATCCTGAAATGAACACAGAGCGAAAAAAAATCATTTTAACCCTCTACCCCTTTTCGGTATTCCGAATTTCCGATTTTACTGCTTAAGGGGTGAAATTAATGAAAAACTCTAAAACCCCTATCTAAAGATATGAAAAACACATCTATATGCCAAAAAAGTATGCTCTAACTAAACAAACACAGGAGATACAAGGAGTTCTATAGTTCACCCCGAATGCAGATTCGCACGTTAAGGGTTGATTAGGGTAAAATCCCGAAATGCGTGTTTAGACATTTGCATTGGATGCTTATGAAAGCAAACACCAAGTCGATATCTGACCGGGTCTAAGAGATATTGAGGAATTCGTGAAAACACAGTTTACCCATTTTGATCACTTTAAGGGTAAATTTTTCAAATATATATATATATATCCGGGGTTAGAGCGTTTGTCTACACTTTCCGGTTTTTACTTTCCATGTTTTCCTATCCGTCCAATCGTCTTCATTTAATTGTCTTTCAGACATTCCTCTTCTTATATCTCCCATCCATGTGTTTCTGGGTCGTCCACGTTTTCTTTTTTCGAACGGTATCCAGCGCATTATTTGTTTAGGCAATCGTTCTTCTACCATTCTTTGAACGTGCCCATACCATGTAAGCTGTTTTCTACGTATCTCGCCTACTATGGTTTTTTCTACTTGCATCGTTTCCCTTATAGCTTTGTTTGTAACTCTGTTTAAGCGAGATACTACTGCTGACTTTCGCCAATAATCCATTTCTGTAGCTAGGAGTCGCTGTTCTTCTCGCCTGTTCAGTTGCCAAACTTCACATCCGTAAGTCGTAATACTTTATAAGATAGCGTTGTATATGGGTTTTTTCTTTCCTTCAAACAATTTTTTGGCTTAGCCTAATTGTTTCGCCATTTATCCAATTATTTCAGGCTTAACCTGTATATTTTTAATTAAATTATAAATCCTTTTGCATTTCAAATTCTTCAATTTTCCAAACCAACGCATTTTGTGCCTGTATCAAGTTCTTTTCGTTTGCATGATGCCCTCTCGACCTCCGCTATCTCTTATCAGAGTCCGAGTCTTGCTGTGGGCTCGAAATTTTCGTACCTGGCACTTGCTGTCTTCGCTTGAGCCCGCCGATACCGGCGCGGCTGAGGTTTGATTTTAATTATGTCAAATTACGTGCGCTCAACCAATTTTAATGAGCAGTGTGTTTCCTAAGGGCTGATTATGATCAGGTACGATTGCGCTTTTCTGTCTTATTATCCCCATAGTAATTATATTTTTCTTAGCTCTTAATTATCAGTTTCAACCACGAGTTTATCTCGGAGGCCAAGTCGCTAACCTCATCGCACTTTCGACACCCGCTGGGTTCGGCGTATTTGCCGCCTTTTGGAAATGCTTCGAAGCAATTTTCGGCGCATCCATGGCGATTTCAACAAGGGTTGTTGCCGTTTACGTCCAGCTTATGTTTCGAGGTTAGTTAGTGCTATTCCGGAATTATATATCAACTTGTCTTTGATGCCTGGTTTTTCCATTTAAACATTTTAAACCCGTAATGATTTGAAATTTAAATTCATACATTTTGCCATTATTTACATGTAACGTTTAATTTCATACATGCTCTGGTTTAATATTTAAATTTTTATGCTTATATCTAATTATGCTGTATTTAAAGTTGCTATTTTGATGTGTATTTCGACCCTCTGTAAAAGGTACAGTCACGCTTTTTTTATTTCAATAGCCTAAACAGAAGGTATTATTAAATGATTGAGGTATGCATATCCCATGAATAATTTGAATTTAGAGTTATTAGAATAACCTGAAAGGGGTTTTTTGATTTTATGCGTGTCGCAACCTTCAGTTCACGTACACAATTTTGTTATCACTTTTTATTTGCATTTTAATTATTCTGATAATTTACTACTGATACTACAAGACTTTTTTTTACTGCTTATTAATTAAACGCTAGTCACTTGTAGTTTATTCTCTTATTATTTGAAATCTTTTGATTTCTGGCGCCCATTTCCATTTCCTTTCCTTTTTTGAAGACATTCCAGGGTACATAGCTGATGATTTGAACCTACGATCTAAGGCCGCCGATATTTGAGCTAGTTAGGGCCATTGCGGTGAGTAAAGAGTTTTTTGAGCTGCCGAGGTGTATAAACTGTAGGGGGGTTGATCTGCGATTTTTCCTTACTACCATTGCTTAATTTTATTAATTAATCGCAGGTCGGCTTCTTTATTGTTTCATCCTTTGCAGATCTTCTTTTCCAAAGTATAGAATTCAGGGCTCTGATTACTCTTTTTCCTTTCGTTATCCTTTCATTAACTCCCCTTTCGCATTTTCCACTATTATTCATAATTACTCCTAAGTATACATATTCTTCACATCCCTGGATTGTTTCGTTATTTTCCAAAATCAGGTCGCCCTGCATTCCTCCGACACATAAATACTTAGTTTTACTCATGTTTACCTCTAGTCCCCATTTGCTATATTCTTCTATTAGTTTTCGGCACATATTCTAGATCTTCCTTTTCCTGGGCAATCACTACCCGGTCATCCGCAAAATGGAGGGTGTAAAGTGTTGTTTCATCCGTTATAGGGATTCACATACCATGACATTTTCTTCGGCATTGGTGCAATGCGGTATTCAGGTAAATTTTAAAAAGTGCTGGTGATAAGCAACATTCTTGGCGCAATCCTTTGGTTACTGGGAATGGTTTCGAGAGTTCGTTTCCATTTTTTATTTGGGATGTCAACTTATAGTACAATTGCTGTATAGCTTTAATAATGCTGACGTTTATAGGGCTTTGTTCTAAAACTTCCCACTTTGCAAACGGGTACGCTCTTATAGGCCATTGTGAGGTCTACAAATAGAAGATGTAAAGGGTGTTTTTTTAGAGTGATAGAACTTTAAATTGAAATAAAACACAGAAAAATGTTTTTAATATCCATGAAATTGGCTTTATTTGACAGATAATTTTATGGCATTTATGTTTGAATATGATTTCGGGCATGTGACCGTCGCGGCTGGCGTGTACATGACGTAATCTGGAGGACCAATTTTCACACACTCTTCGCAGTAAATCAGGCTGTATTTCGGCAATAACGCGTCGTATGTTGGCTTCCAAGTGCTCAATTGTTTCCGGTTTATCGACGTAGACGTGCGACTTTACATATCCTCAAAGAAAATAATCTAACGGCGTCAAATTGTACGAAAGAGGTGGCCAATTAACAGATCCACAAAATGGATCCACGAAATGGATCTGTTAACTGGCCAGCTCTTTCGTGCGATTTGACGCCGTTAGATAATTTTCTTTGAGGATATGTAAAGTCGCATGTCTACGTCGATAAACCGGAAACAATTGAGCACTTGGAAGCCAACATTCGACGCGTTATTGCCGAAATACAGCCTGATTTACTGCGAAGAGTGTGTGAAAATTGGACCTCCAGATTACGTCATGTACACGCCAGCCGCGACGGTCACATGCGCGAAATCATATTCAAACATAAATGCCATAAAATTATCTTTCAAATAAAGCCAATTTCATGGATATTAAAAACATTTTTCTGTGTTTTATTTCAATTTAAAGTTCTATCGCTCTAAAAAAACACCCTTTACTTCTCTTCCGACAGACATTCTTTTTTATACTAGTCGGGTTATGCAGAATATATTGTCAACGCACGACCGCCCAGCTCTTAAGCCACTCTGTTCTTCGAATTCATGTGGCTTCTATTCTTCATCTAGCAATATTTCTAGAATTCTACCGTATAACCTGCTCATAGTGCTTGCAACAGATAGGCTTTTGTAATTGTCGCATATATCTTTCCTTGTTTTTTTAATGAATTGAAGTAATCCAAGACTCTCCATTCATCTGGAACCTTCTCTCCGTTTATATATCTACTAAACAAAGTTGTAAGCATGTCTATTAGTTTTTGAGGTCCGTATTTGATGAGCTCTGCAGATATTCCCTCAGGGCCACTAGCTTTTCCCTTTTTCATTTGTTTGATTGCTTGTTCAGTTATATTAGAATTTATGTTTATTTTTTCACCGTAGACTTTGTGCTTTTTAGGGGACGGCATGACATATTCTTGTTTTTGTTCTGTTAATAGATTTTGGTAGTGTTGTTTCCATTGGCAGGTGTTAATTATAGGAATGTACGTTTTTATGGAACGACTTGATTTCAAATTTTTGACAAAATTCCAAGCTGTTTTAGTTTTTGTTCCACCTAGATAAGCATTTAATTCTTGACACTTCTTTTCCCAACTCTTATTCTTTTCCCAACTCTTATTCTTTTCAGCAATTATGGCTTTCTTAAATTGTGCCTGCTCCCTCTTATACATTGTTCTATCCTTTTTGGAATTTGTAGTTTTCCACTTGAGATACGCTTGTTGTTTTGTGTTTTTGTTTTTCTAAGATGTCAGTCCACCAGTCATTTCGTCTTGATCTTGTTTTATCTTTTTTTCCAATAGCTTCGAAGGCTGCAGCATGAATAGATTGTGTAAAATGTTTGTACAGTTTGCCTGTTGTTTCAGTCAAATATTTTTTTTGCAAACGTGTTTCTAAACGCTTCTGGTACAGGTGTCTTGTACTAAATTCTGAAATCCTCTCTATGTTGTAATGCGGAATATTACACTTGTCTAGATCTTGGGGGGTCTTCTAATTTACTGCAAGTATTAGCAACAATGTAGGGTAAAAGTAGTTTAGCTTTAACCAGATAGTGATCACTACCACATCCACTACCTCTATACGCTCTTACATCAATAACTTCTACCTTAGCTTCCTGCTTAACAATAACGTAAGCAATTATATATATTTAAATTTCGTGTTTCCTGTCTCCAAGTATACTTGTGTATATCTTTGTGCTGGAAGTAACCATTAGTTATTTGAAGCTCATACTGTTTACATGGATTTATTAGTCTTCGACCATTTTCATTTACTGTATCTTCACCAAAACTTCCTACTATGGAGTTTTAAAAAATAATATAACGTGTTAATTACATTTTTTAGTATTTACCGAAAAGTAGTATTTTTAACATGTAAATTGGATAAAGAAAAATCTCATTTAGACAACTGTAAGAGAACATTTACAGGATTTTTGTAACAGTAATTCATTAACAGGGCTAGATTAGAGTTTCTAGAAGCCATTTAAATAGATATTAATTAGGTAACAAACGACTTCCGGGATTGGACCGTGTCATGATTGAGATCGGAGAACTCAACGTTTCGCCCACTTTCGTAAGGGGCTACATCAGGAGGAAAAAGCAAAAGAGCACGGTAACTCAACGTGTTAACCACGCCAGAGGCGAAACTCTTTGCAAGGGAAGGGATAGAAGAGCACGGTAACTCAACGTGTGAACCACGTCAGAGGCGAAACTCGACTAGCTATCGGAAGGAGAAAGTCGAGAATTTATAGGCAAGCGCCGTCGCGGTTCACTGGCGGTGGGCGGGGTTTAGGAATTAGCACTTTCCACATAGAAGGAAGTTGATTTGCAGATTATGGAAGTTTCATCAAAAAGAATCTTATGACCAGTATCGCGTTGGTGTTCGGCGATGGCTGATGATGAAACAATAGTCGACTTCAGACAGCGCTGGTGCTCAGAGATGCGAGTTTTCACTGAACGACCTGTTTCACCAATGTATACAGCATTACAAGCGCAAGGGACTCTATAAATACCTTTAGATGACATAGTGCTTAATTTATCTTTAGATGAAGGAAGAACCTGTGAGATTTTGCTCGGTGGTTTGAATACTGTTTTAATGTTTTGTTTTCGAAGAAACTTTCCTACGCGGTAGGTGACTTGGTGGATACGGGGAAGAAAGACTATTGCTGCAGGAGGATCGGGTTCTGGAGGTTTGGATGGCCGTGGATGAAGATGGCGATTGATGGCAGACTGTAGAATGTGATTTAATTCAGCGTGGATATTATCGGGTTGGGATATGGAAACAGCCCGATGTACAAGCGAATTGATAACAGAAAGTTTTTGTGTTGGATGATGGTGGGAATCGGCATGTAGATAGCGATCAGTGTGAGTGGGTTTGCGATATACAGAATGACCAAGTTTGCCACTGGGTTGGCGAGAGAGCTGTGCGTCTAAGAAAGGAAGGGCACCGTTACTTTCTATCTCCATGGTAAAGTTAATGTCTGGATGTTGAATATTGAAATGATTTAAGAAGACGGGTAACGTGTCTTTATCATGTGGCCAAATAATAAAAGTATCGTCAACGTATCGGAACCAAACCTTAGGTTTCAATTCTGAAGATTCCAGAGCTACGGTACCGCAGCCTGAGATTGTTCAGTTAGCTAAGGATAACACACTTTAAAAAATTCTCATTGAAATCTTACTTAATTTCCGAAAATAGCACTTTTTGGATTTTGACAATTTCGAAAAACTTTATTTTCTAAATAAGTAAAATTCACTCGGTATGTATGATAGGGGCTAAGTAGGTTTTTAGACAAGCATAAATTATATATAATAGATTCAGCATTTGGCTAGAATCAGTTAAATATAATTAGGTTCCCGTTTATTCCATCTATGCCTGAAATTTCACAGATTTTTTGTTTAATTATAGTGATTGAAAGGCCAAGAAACATAAAGCACCGGCCTCTACACTTCAATGTAATTTGGGGTTTTGGATAATATATACATACAAGACCCAATAAGCTTATACTACTTAAATCACAGAATAATCTTAAAATTATCTGCAGCGGCAAAAACATCTGTCCGTGTTTTTGACCCACACCTGCTCAGCAGAGAAACAAACATTTGCATAAGTTGAATAGCTGAGGTAGCAATTTTACATTGGAAAATTCGAGTGTGTCTATATTAATATAGATACCGGCACCGTGCAGCACAATAAAGAGAGAGGGACGATTGGTGAATTTTTTTCGTTTCAAACCCCAGCCTTAATGAAACGCATAAGTAAACGATCAACGGAAAATGCATTTTATTATTAGTGTCCTTTGCAAATAATAAATAGTTTAATGGGTTTCTTTAGTATTTAGTTTGTAGTATTGGTTAAATCAACTACGAAGGATTTAAAAAAAATAATAAAATGTAAGTAATGAACTACCTTTCCCCACAAGAATCCCCCTCCCAGTGTTAAACTCAGGCGGGAGACCGGGTGGAAACCGTGTGTATTCCGGCGTTTTCTGTCAAACCATCCGGATTCACCGCCGCTCTATCGAGGAATTGATTGTGCCCCAATATCGCCGACGTCCCGATGTCCCTGCAGCAAGTGCCGCTTGGAAGCGATCCCCCTTTCGCAACGAGATATTGCCTTCCCCCGCTTCGGTAGCTTTGGCAGCTTCTCGGCCGACGCCGATGCGACGGCCCCGTGCGATGAAGGACCCAGGAAAAGCTAAGTTATTTGTAATTGTAACATTTTCATCTGCACGAACCGCATGTTAAAGTCACCGACTCGCAGAGTGTGAGAATACCCCCGCGCATCTTAACCTAGTGCGGGTTGTTGGACTCGTTTGTTAACTGCAGCGCGCTAAGAATTTGCAGGCCAGTGGTGTCCGTAAGTTAAACTGTTCGAAACCCCTGCATTTAGTCTTGCATCTGTTTAAGTTAGATTTGTTTGTGTTTCACATTGTGGTCTAGTTTTGGCGACCCGCGCGCAGCCTAGAACTGTGCACTACACATGGTGATGTAATATATGAATAGCGCCCCTCTGACGAAATCTAGAGTCAATTACAGTTGTAGGGCTCAACCCCTTTCCGTTGTTTAAACGCCAGCGCGCCCTACTGATAAGCAGCGTGCTTGGGAATTATGTTACGCGTCACTGTTTACTAACCATGACCATTAGGATGCACCCATTTATGTAAAACTATGAATATTTTTGTATGCGTTTAAAGACCAATAGACCCCATCTGTTAAATGTTACCAGTGCGTTTTCTTTATGCTGTGTTTCGATTTATACATTTATAATACTGAGTCATGTTATTGTCCGAGCGACACTCTATATAGCATTTATGTGAAGTGGATCCTGCTCGAATCCTTTGAGGGCAAGGTAAGTCCCGACGCTCTGGTTGCCGTCTGCAGGGAGCTCCAAAGCTACACACCCTCCAGCCCCGTCTGGCCCTTCGGGTTTCTGTCAGACGCGGGAATCACCCCCTATACCCGAAACCTGTGGCGCCCTCTTATTTATCGACACCCTGTATATGTCGTCACGCTTGTCCCTATGGCGTCCATCTCCCTGAGTGCTATCAGCCGTGGCTAGTAGCCTGTCCTTGAGTATTTAGGGCAGGTAGTGACATTTTCCCGAACGTGACATAGGTTAATGGCATTCCCTTATCGGAGGTGTCGTAAAAACAGTTTTGTACTGTAACAACCGTTCAGATGGTTTTTATTATAATACTTTAAATTACGAAATAAAGTTTATTCTTGAAACGCTGTTTTTCCGATTGAATAATTTAATTCAGGCGACAGTTTTAATGCTTATTTTTTTTGTTTTTAAGGCTTTAGACATAATGTATCACGTGATACTGTTTTTGTAAATTTTGCTATCTAATTATTTATATATTAAATAATAATAATAAATTTTATTCCATAACCCAAATACACTACGACGCAAATATAAAGGATCAACAAAAAAGGTTAAATATCTCTGGTATTTTTCTATATTGTCCTACGAAACGCATACATGAGACAAATAGAACTGTTAGTATAGATTTGATTATAAAACTTTCCAATTAAGAGGCTTACACCCGTATGCATAGTCGTTCGCCAGCGGCTGGCCAGCGACTCGCCAGAGTTTCGTTATGAATAATATGTTGGTAGCACTGTTCGTCTATGTCAAATTTGAGGTTATCAGGTTAGGTTTTCCATCAGTTTTGACAGAAACTGACACAAAACCAAACCTGATAACCTCGAATTTGACATAGACGTACAGTGCCACCAACATACTATTCATAACGAAACTCCGGCGAGCCGCTGGCGAACGACTATGCATATGGGTGTAAGTGTTGCAAAAATAAGAACATTGTCTAAAAACTGCAAAACAAGAGTTTTGTTTTTACTGAGTCACCTTTGAACACGTTTGTTTAACACTTGAAATGTGACTTACGTTTCAATAATGGCCTGTAATGTGCAAAGACGCTTTCTGTCTGAAGCAGGAGTCGCGGGGGCGGTGACACCGCTTGAAGGAAGCTTTACTCAGAGGGAAGTTGCAGAAAGGTTAAAAGTTACGCAATCTGTAATTTGCAGAGCCTGGCGTCGACTCCAATTGACGGGAAGATGTACTAGAAGGTCTGGTCTAGTCAAAATTACACAACGTGAAGATCGCTATTTAGCCTAACTGCAAAGATTGTTACCGCCCTTGTTTTAACAATTGACCTCTAAAGAGCCACTGGAACCAAAATTAGTAATGATACGGTGTTAAGAAGATTGCACGAGGTAGGTTTAAACGCAAGACGTCCTGCGACGGAACCTGTCTTAAACTCATTATACCGTAGAGTTCGTCTAAGGTAGGTAAAGGTTCAAGGTCATTTCAATTCCCCCAACTGGGGGCGGACTGCTATAGCGACATTGCCTCTTCAGCCAAGAACGGAGATTTCAGGATAGGTGAGAGAAAGGAGGGGTGAAGAATGGTAGAGAGGCCAGGAAAGATGGAAAGGTACTGCCCAGGCATTCGCTTCAGAGAGTGCACCTAAAAACCCGAATCAGAGCAGACGGCTCGGAAATCGAACCCACGACCTCCCGAATGCTAAGCAGATGTGATAACCACTAGTCCACAGAGCTCGGTGTTCGTCATCTGAGCATTTAAATTGGACGAATGCAAAATGGGCTCGTGTTTTGTTCACTGACGATTCTCGACTTTGCTTAACTGCTAATGATATAAGAGAGTTTGGAGAAGACGTGGAGAACGTTATACGTCGTATGTGATCCGCCAGGTGGACAGGTATGGTGGTGGGCCAGTCAAAGTATGGGCGGGAATAAATTGGGAAATCGTACTGGTCTTGTCATTGTAATCAATGGGAGCTTAACTGCTGCAAGATATAGGGATTAGATTATTGTCCCCCATGTACAGCCATTTGCTGAAGAATTTGGTCCAGCATTTATTCGGATGCATGATAACGCTCGTCCCCATGCAGCTAATATCGTAGCGCAATACCTTAACGGTGCTAATATTGCAACGATGATGTAGGCCGCCCGAAGTCCTGATTACAACCCTATGAAACATGCCTGAGACATCTTAAGGAGAAGGATCAAAGCGTTACCAATAGCACCAGCAACGTTAAATGACCTGGCTAAGCGCTGCCTCAAGAATGGGTTCTTATACCGCAAGAAATGTTTAGCAAGGTCATTCAAAGTAGGCCCTATCGTATGCAAGCTGGAATAGCTGGAAGAGGCGGATACACAAGATATTAACAAATATTGAAAAAAATATTACAGAAAACAAAATTAGAGCAAAAAAGGGACAAAGATAGGTAAAGTGCCTCTTGAAATCAAGTCTAGTTTATCAAAATTTTAGTATTAGTGTAGTACATAATAGTAAGCACGTACACCAAAATTCAAATCGATATCTCTACATTTGCGGAAATTATAACCAAAAAATGGTAAATAAAAAATTGAATTTCAAGGCCGTATAACTTCTTGCTGGAGGGACTTTGTACTGAGGTATATTAGGTTTAATCGAGTTATTATAACCTAAGGAATCTATGACTAATCGGTGTCCCATTCTTTTTGGGACACCCTGTATATAGATGAATGCCTGAAAGATGAAATCCCGTTTATACAAATATTCGCACCAACGGACGAGACAGAAACCATAGAAAAGGAAACGTTCTACACAAGCCTTCAACAAACATGAGATAAGGCTAAAAAAAGATCCAGACATGGAATTGTTATGGGGAACTGAAACGCCAGAGTAGACAATGACCATAGAAGACGGAAAGGAGTGTTTGGGAAATTCTGTAGAGAACGATTATAAATGACAGCATGGACAGAATGATAGATTTCTGTATCGGTAATGAATTGCTAATTGGAAAAGCCGGTTCAACCACAAAGAGATACATAAGATCACCTGTAGATCAGACAGTCGAAATGCTAAAAGTACAATAGATTACTTCACCTATATGGCAGAAATCAAGTACGCTATGTTAAAAGCCACAAGAGGCGCGGAAATAAACTCTAACCACAAATTGGTCATAGCAGATACAAGATTCTATGCGAGAAAACCAAAACCACCAGGAAAAGAATACCAGATAGAAGGACTACGAACACAACAGAAAAGACTAGAATATCAGCATAAAATCAGCGAAATGTTAGAACAATATGAGAGGCTGGAAGGAGAAAGAGAACAGTGGACATATAATGGGCCGATTCGTGTCACCCTATATATTTCGTAAGTTTTGTATTTAACCATTATCCTGCTAGTAATAAAACTAAACCGTATTTCTCATGATGTATCAATTAGCTTAAAATGCATTTTTTCGCGATTGCATTTTTGTGCGGGGCAACACACCTGATAGTAAGCGACAGAGCATGAATAATAAAGCAAGGGGAAGAAGCCGAAGTCAGTCGCGTTTGAGTAAGCGACCAGTGCGTGTCGCCAAGCAACAAGGGACACTCCGTGAATTATAAAAGCCAACTTGGGGGGGGGGGGGGCATCTCCTGGGTTCAGCAGTAATTTAGGATTGTGCATCAATCAACCCCTAAATGTGCGAATTTGGGTTCAGGGGTGAATTATAGAACCTTTCATCTCTTCTGTGCTTATTGAATCAGAGGGGGAGGGGGGTCCTCTAGAATTCATTTAAGATTTAGAAGAAAAAACAAACATTTGTAGTCGGTACGAAGAACGGGCATCTTGCTAGTAATTTATAAATCACTGCCACTGTCACCCACCTTCTTTGACGTAGCACCAAGTTATGGGTTATGAATAAAATGTTGTACTATATTTATATATTATTGGTATCTAAGACACTTGATAAAAATTAAACACTCGAACTTCCATCTTGTGTCAAAAATTTTCTAGCGTATTTTATATGCCTAACAACTTTTTTTGTGAGTTGCGCACATTCAACCTTACAGAAACTTGAAAAGCTCCCACTAGATTGTCTTGATGTCAATTTGACACTTACCAGGGTACTGACAATGAGCAGTTTCTTTCTTTTCTCATGGTAAATCAATTATTGTCACGTTGGCATTACTTTTTAATTGACGTATCCATAAACGTTCCATAAATTTTTCTAGAAGGTATTTTATTGTATTATAATAAAGAAATAGAAAGATAATAAAAAATCTAAAGAAGTAATTAACATGTTATATTATTTTTTCCAATTATAAATCTTTGTCTTCACTTAAAGAAATTTGAATTTTATATTAAGTCTTGGTATGTGAAATTTTGAAAAATATTTAAAAAATTGAAAAATTAATTTTTAGCTAAAGTTAAAAAATAGGTGTTTTCTGGACTTGAGATTGTTCAGTTAGCTAAAAATAACACACGATAAAAATATCTTATCGAAATCTTACTTAATTTCCGAAAAATAGCACTTTTTGGATTTAGACAGTTTCGAAAACTCAGTTTTCTAAATAAGTAAAAACCTCTGGGTATATATGGTAGGGGCTAAATAAGTTTCTAGAAAAGTACAAATTATTGACGTAAAAAGTTTTTTCAAAAAATCAGAAATAAAACATTTTTCCATATGCCGACTTTTGACGGTCACTGTATATTTACAAGCAATTATGTGAACAAAATGATGAAATGAAAATTAACTATCATAACGTGAGCTGCAAAACTGTAATGGAGTATCGTAATGCGATTTATTAAAATCGTCAGCTTTCGCGCAACGGTTCCAGGCAGCCATTGAAATGCGGCATCACAATGTTTAGATTTTAAGAACAACAACAAACTAATACAAATCTTAAAATAACCGCTCTTAGAAACAAAGACCGCTCTGTTTACATGCGACAGTTGGAAACGAATCGTTAAGCTGCCAACTTCTTAAAGCAAGCTCAACCGCAGAATCACGCAACTCTGTTCATAACTGAACAACGGCCAAATTTTCAAAAGTAATACATTAATAATAAATTGGGAAACGTTGCCTGCTACAGAGTGGATAGATATCCAGCTATCCACATAAAAACTAGGTACCTCATGACTATCTAATCAGGTAGCAGAGATTACGCCCGATGCAACGGCCTAATTAATTTCAAGGATAAATTCGCATAATTGGACTTACCAACTTTACCGAGTAAGTCAATGGGGTCGAGTTTGGTATCAACATGCGCGGATTTAGATCAGCTACAATAAGATGCAGATAAAATAATTCTGGCTGGAAAAACTAAAGTTAAATTTAGTAAAACGGCAATCTGATACCCATTGCGACCATCGACCGGCTTCGAGATATTGAAATACTCCGAGAATCAGACAAATTCTGTAGGTCAAACCCACTCGTTCGCCTAATAACTTTGGCAATCAAGCTGAAGGCCGAACTATCCCTGTTCGCCTAAAACTTTGGCATCCAATCTCTGTAGTCGAACCCTTAGTTCGCATACGCCGAAGCAGCCCCTCGAGTTTTAATTTTTTCATTCCCGGCCCCGCACCTTGATCGAGCGCCTCGTCAAGCCCTTGCCAACCCCGAACCTGGAATCACCGCTCCGTGGAGGAACCAGAACCACCAGCACCACCGCCAGCGCGTATTCACACAACCTAATCACTTAGTTTGGAATTATTGTACAAATATATAAACAATATTTATAAAATCACACTTAATCAGCCTCCGCTCCAGTGTTTTAATTAACACTCCAACCCGAAAAGGCTGGGCTTTAAATATATATTGCGCTAAAAAGGATAAGGAAGTAGTAAAAAGCAATAAAAATAATCAGTGGCATAAAGCGGTTGTATTAAAGAAAACCCGTGAACCTATATCATACCTATTGGTTATAGAAAGAAAGTAATAACAGAAAATCAGATTCTAGTGATTTTATATTGGAACTTGAGTTGTATCCTACTCAACAAGAACAAAGTTTTCATGTAGAAAATCCGACCTATATTGATCATGAAAATCTATTTGAAAATTATGCTATTAGTTATGTAGGTTTTATGTATAGCCTGTAAAGGAAAACAATGCATTAGTATCTAAATAAACATATTGAAGTATGTTTCATCTAACACATGCAAGGTAGATAGGAGTTCAATAGACTTAGGCCTCTATAATTCTGACACTTGCCACGGTCGTCTTTTTTGAAAATTGGTTGCAAGTTGCTCTGTAGCCATAATTTTGGTATGTTTTGTCTTTTTCAGCACTTTTTAATAAACTGTAAGAATCGATGTTTTGGTTTCAGTTTTTCTTGTCCCTCTGCAGAGCGGGGAATTTCATGCTCGAGGTTGGCAAGGGATCGAAGTGGCGTTCAACTAAAATACGAGGCCTAGAAAGAGAAAAAGACAAAACAAAGAAGCTACTTTGACCTAGACGGGACTGTGGCGGGGCTAAACAACGGTGCGGCTTCCTGGAGAATCCGTAGTGCCGGACGAGCGGTAAATTCAACCTGGACGGGGCTGTGGATCTTGAGGTCAACAAGGATGTTCGAAAGGGTATTTCAAGTGTTTAGTACCCGGTGAATGAGGGGTTCGACCTGAACAGGACTATTGCGGAGGCGAAGGTTGATTCGGACTCTTGATGAAGAAGTAGCTTCGGGGTGCCCACGAAAGGAGCATCCGCCGAAGATGCTACCATTTTCTGGACGAACTATGAATATTCGGCCACAGAGAACGCTGGCACGCTCTTAGTCGAAGAAGGTGGTTTGGCCGTAAAGATCGACTGGCATTTCCTGTAGATCATGGGCCATTTAAACTCCCGAGGCCGTTATTTGTGGCTACCGGCGTCGTAGCGGGGGTCACTTTGCTGCGTTTTATTAAATTTAGCTATAGGTTCTTCCAGAGGCCAGCCAGAATTACTTGATCTACATCTGCAGCTGACTTACTTCGCGCAGGTAAAGTTTTTGTTAAATTTAATCCCGCAAACTTATCTTTGCAGTGATTAGGCCGTCGGGCCTAATCTGTGTTACCTGACCGAACAGTCAGGCGGGCGATTTTATGCGTGTATCTAGATTCCTACTAAACCTGGAGCGCTTCTTGGCTATTACCGTTTTATAGACAGAGCGGAGTCACCCAACGGCTAGCGGAGGGTTTTAATTTTTTTATCAATTCGTTACTTGGCTAAATGTTGACAGTGTTTTTTGTTCTCGAAGAACAGGTGGTTTAATGGCTTGTATAAAAATCGTTTATCGTAGTGGCATACAGACAGAGCGACGTCACCAAAGTATCGTGCTGCCGCTGCCACGCAAGAAGCAGGCAGTTACAATTCATATCAGCTTCCCCCTATTCGACGTTCGCGACCCGCCTTGGTTTTTTTCTGCTAGGTGCGAAAAGGGTCGGAGTTGATCTGCTGCCTGGTACTTCTGCACTAGGTACACGCTTGCATTAAGCCTAGCTAGGATGATGTAGGGGCTGCATGGATCTATGCTACTGCATCATTCCACGGGTATTATTTTGTCAGTACTAATTGTTGAGGAATATGGGGTGGGCCGTCGTTGGATCAACTTTCTTTGGTTGTGCAGCGTGTTCCTGAATTTGGACATCCCGTGTAGTTCTCGAGGTTGAGGAAGCACCTCCGCAAGTCTGCTTGTAGCCGTAGTCTTCATTCACCGGGTCATCTCATCTCGTCGCCGAATATTTCGTGTGTGGGTATACAATATAAACCCTGGTTTTTCCTGTTCCCTACGACAATGATAAAGTTGGGAGGGGAATGGCTCGACTCGTTCCTTCACTACAATTTTTTATTTTTGCTAGTTGTGTACAGATAGGAGGTAAATTTCGTTAGTGCCTCGTAAACCTTGAACTGCAGTTCTGAAAGAAACTGTGCTTGACTTGTGTCGCTTCGACTTCGGTGCCCTGGGAGCAGTGCATGGGTTCTGGGCTTCTGGGGTTAAAAAGTAGGTAGTTTGTTTAGCTATGCCATGGTGGATAGGGTGACGTGTAGGGTCAATGGTGGCGTCTTGCTTGGTTAGCCATAGTAGTCCCAAAATGAGGTCGTCAGCAACGCCGCAGTGGTTTGAATATGTGTTGGTGTCCAATGTTGAGTTGAGCATGACTTTTTCCCAATAGCTTCATGGGCTTTTTTCTTGTGCCATCTTGGCTTCATTCTGTGGGTGTGGTTGGATTTCCAGTTCCTGAACCGATTTGGAATTGTTGAATGATTCAAGCGTTTGTAAAGAACCGCACACCGTCTTCACTGCTAGCTATCCGCTGCGGATATTCTATTTCTTGTGTTCCTTTCAGTTTCTTCTTCGTTGCCGAAATGATAGTTATATCACTATGCTTTCTGCTTAGTTCTCTTAATAGCTCCTCTTCTGTTAGTTTTATACTTTGTACATTTCGCGTTGTTTTTCTTAGATATGTGAAATTTTCATTCATTTATCCTTAATTCGTAGGTCCTTTTTTCTATTCCTAGTTTTATAATATGATTCGTCCGATCTGAGACCATTGGCAAGCTTTTTAGTAGATATTTATATAAATAAACTTTAATTTAGAATTGCTGTACCCAATATTTCTGCATTTCATGACAGCAACCAGTTTATTGACTAACATTTCAGTTTGTTAAGATCATTACTACACTGTGTGACTTTCTAGGTTTGTTGTAAATAAAGATATATTATTATTATTATACATTAAAATGTGTCGTTTCATCATTCAAAAATGTTACATTCGAATTTAAGGAATTTAGAGAAAAAGGCAAAAAACAAGGGCCCTAAAGCGGGTCCCTGCGGTACAGCACTTAGTACTGTATAATTTTCGGAGAGTTGTCCTTTGATTCTAACCCTAAATTACCTTTTTTAACTAACACTTTCGTAACACTCTACATACGAAGGTCATGTTGTGTGGTCCCGTAAGTGAAGTACTAAAAAGGGTTTCACTTGACGTTTGCGATTGCAACTATTACTGGTACTTGCTCCTCATTTCTATACTGTAAGTATGGTTGCCAACATTGAATCGATGCTGACCCCATATATATAATACACATATATTGCTAGTAGGGCCTCGGAACGCCCGAAAACATTACGGCGCCGACATAGTCTCACATAGAGTATAACGCGTCTCGTGCGCATGCGTGGGAATTCGAACTCCGCCTTTAGAAGCGAATTTTAAACTTGACCACTTCCTCATTGAGCGGACGACGCCGCCGCGCTTGCGCACAGCTCACCATTATACATTGAAGAGTTGGTTGTCTGTCTCACTTCCTTCGTGAGTTTCCCACTCATAGCCGCTAGCAATATAGTAGGTAAGTATTAGATATATGGCTGACCCGAAGAAAATAATTTCGGGGAAGAAAAGTGGGTGATAAAATTAATAAAAAAGATCAGGATAAAATAATTTGTTTTTCCCCCTTGCAGGCCAAGCTCCTTCATGGGGTGTTAGTGCCTCACCATTATTATTATACTATAAAGGTGTGATTCCAAAAATTATTTTTTATTTTTTAAGTAGTATATGAAATGCGAATTTTTTTACTTCTTCGTAGATATATTAAATTTAAACAAGACGTTTCGTACGTCTTAATATGTAAATAATTATTTGCCTTTTAATCCCTTAGCTAGCTCAATGAACGTGAAAACTCTCTTAATAGTTAGTGGCTTATAAAAAATCAATATCTGCCAGAACAGGAATCTGGTTATTTCTTGTAGCGTTGGTCGTACTAAAACCTAACTTTAAACAATTCACAAGAATAGCCGATTTGTTTACCGTATCTATTGTGTTCAAAACACAAATAAAAACACAAAAAAGAAAAGTTTAAAAACACAAAAGAAATAAAGGAAAATAATTGAATTTTCAACCAATCTACATGCGATATAGCTTAAGGCTACTCGCTGCCATGTTGCAAACATACATGAACAACGTAAAACATAATCAAAGAGAACGTTGAAATAATTGTCTTTTAAAAAATTGAAAATATCAAAATATCTCTACCAAAAACTCACTGTCAAAATTGCCTGAAGCTGATACTTATTTGAGTTCGGCCCTGTTTAAATTCACGTACAAGATACACACATTATTATTCGCTGATAAAACACATACCTTCGCTTTTGAAAAAAGTCGCAGTAAAACGTAACGTTATCACGCTGATATAAAATAGTTATTTTCATGACAAGCGTCGAAAGTAGAAAATATCGTGCGAGTGTTGATTAGACAAACGAGGGCGTAGCAAAGCGAAGCCCGAGTGGATCTAAAACATGAGCACAGATATTTGCACTTTCGGGCGAGTTATGAACACTATTTTTTAGACGACCACTCAAAGTAAATTCTATTTTTAATAATTGTTTTTATTTCGTTTTCAAAATTGATCGTTATATTATTATTGGTACAATTATAAAAAATTAGAGCTTGTTGGAAGCAGAGCAAGGAATAAAGCAAAAGCGTCTGGATTATTTGAATCACGGTCTGCTGAATTGTGTGACAAACGTCAAAGTGACGTTTGTCACACAATTAAGCAGGCCGTGATTTGAATAACTTTGTGCCGTTACGATATGACTAGCACGATATAATATCGTGCTAGTGTATGAAATTGTCAACTTTCTGTAGTAGGCTGCTGTCGCGATAATGTTACTTTCATACGTGGTCGTCTAAAAACATTTTACTTGGAACTAGCTGCTGCATACTCCGCTCCTGGCCCGCGTGACGCTGGGAACCCCCGATCGCGTGCAGCCCTTATAATGATAGTTGAGTTAGCGTCTCTCAAAACGGATGCTTTAAATGAGCCTTTAAATATATCATAATTGGTGTACTTACATGTACACTCGGAAAATGCGTTTCAGGAATTTACAAACGCTGGCTTGCTGCACTTTAACACTGTTTGTAGCAACCGTTGCCTACCAGACCCCTTCGAATTAAGTTACCTATATCGTCTTGGGGGAATTCGTGTGCTATACTTATTATTCGAGAAAATCCATGGTTTTTGTAGCTACGTGCGACAGCCACCTTCGCCGTCGTCTTTATTCAATTTGCACTAGTTGAGAATCCCCGCATCCCGCCTGTGTTTCTTGCTGCAATCACGAAAACCGAAATTTACAATACACATTCAGCGCAGGACCGGCTTTGCGAACATTTGGTTAAAAAATACAATATTGAATCTAACAATAAAACATAAGAAATACAACTTGTCTGCTATGTTTAAGCATAAAAATAAACGTTATCGGTTAAGGATCCAGCTAAACCGTTACACATAGCATAATTCTCGGCCTTTGTAAATCAAGAATTAAAAAACAAAATTACTTTTTATATTCCATAAAATAAAATTTTTAAAATCCATCTTAGAAGTTATGTAAATTATTACGAACTACATTTTTCTGAAAAAAAATACTATTTTCTACAATTATATTTTTTGACTCTTTCGGCACTTTCTTCTGCTCTGGAGCTTTTACATTTTAATTTTTCGCAATCCATGTATGCATGAACCTTTAGTTAACCCGAAGAATTCTATTGAAAACCCGAAGAATGATTGCCAAACCCGAAGTCTTCGGGTCAAAATGAGTGTGTTGGCAACCCTAACTGTAAGTCAAGATTAGGAAGATACATTGTCTTCACTGAGACGAAGTCAGGTTTAGACCAGGGATTATCTAAGAAAAACAAATCAGTAATGAAAAACCATTTAATTTTTCATATAATTATAAATTCCAATTAATAAAACAGCATGGCACATATGAAGCAATACACTCGACAACTCTGTACTGGGATAAGTGTTCCAGCACATCTCAATCACCGCTAACAACAAAAAAATAACTGGCTTTTGATATTTCGTACAAAAAGCCATGTACAAGATGCTATGAAAATACAGCAATAAAACTGATAATGCAGTGACCTCGAGCAGGCGATGCCAATCAAATTAGTCACGAAAAACGGCAAAACCATCAACTGAGCGTTCTTGTCAAAATTAATCTCACAGGGATCATGCTGGGTGTTGCTCTTCACGTTTTTCTCTCCTTTTTTATTTCTGCTTTTTGGAACATCATTAACAAGGCTTTGGCTTAAGTAGTTCAGTTTTGCATAGCTTGTTAAATATTTTTTTATTACGGGAAAGAATACCAACAACAACAAAATGTGTAGCGTTAATAAGCCAATATGAAAGTAGCGGCTTTCAAAAGCGCTTCGGCTTAGGAACCTGTAGTTGACGGTCCATTTATGTTCAAATACTCGACCTAAATCAAAGCTTCCCTTTAGATATGATATGGGATTTGTATACAGAAATGGTGCTCCAAGGATCAGTTGCACAATTCCACAAACGAACAGGTTTATTGCAGTCTTTGTTAGCGTCAAATTGGTTAAATATACAATAAGCAGACATGGCGCATATAAAAGTATGTTCATTTTTACAGACACTGCTAACGAGTACATGATGCTTCCCAAAATCCACTTATTTGAAAGTAGCAGGTTTATACTAATATAAAATAGCAACACAGCAATTGTATCGTTGAACAGTCGCAATACATATATAGAATGTATTCGGTATGATGTTAAAGTACTGATTACTAGGGCATACGGAGGCACTTTGGCTGTTTTCTTGTAAATTCTAAAAACGAAGTATAGTTGCATAATATACAGGGCGACGAATAAATACTGCGCCAGCCGAATGTTTTGTCCTTGCGATGTGACAAAATATAAAAAACTGTAAATGTACACAAAGCCTGCTGGATACACAAGTGGACCAGTATCGCCTGCAAACGAAATACCATTAGATTAACGGCCTAACAATTAGTCACATGTACCTTTCAATAATTTATAGTCTAAAGTTCCATTAAGGAACCCTTCAACCTCCTGCATGTAAGCAATCCAGTCTATTTCGGTGTACTTAACATTATGTACGATAAAAAAGTTCAAAAATACTTCAAACAGTAGCAAAGCCCAACAAGTTATATTTAGATACCGGGGATCGAACACTATATTCGATAAAAAGTCTTTATTAGCATATTGCTTGTAATTTAGTAGCGAGTGTTCAGCTTTTGTGGCTTTCATTTTATTTTTCGCCATGGTTGAGACCTTGCCTGCAGCTTACGTAAAGTTCTAGGTTAGAAATAAACGTTTGACAGTTACTTAAATCTACTATGAGCTACATCGGAGCTACAAGTACAATTAGTTCAAACTTCATATTAATTAAAATATATAACTTACTGCTTATTTTATTTAATCATGACAAAGTGTATTAAATAACGTGTCGTTTAACTTAAATAAAAACATATTTCATTTCTTAGTAAAATATTTACAGTTAGTTTTGGTAGTTCACGCACGCACAATAAATTTTCTTATTTGAACTAAAAGTGGCTAATAGACGGAGAAGGTAAAGACTCTTTACCTTCTCCGCTAATAGAGGGTAAGGATGTGACTGCTGAACCGCCGCGTCGGTAGATTACTTAACTCGTGAACCGCCGGCGAACCAGTAACTCTAACTCATTGGGCGCATTCAGACGACACAACCGTTGAGTGAGTGCTGATCAAGCGCTCAGTTTGAGCGATGTAGGTTTGCTGAATGGCTTTTTTCAATTTACGTTGAGCTAACTGTCAAAGTTGTTTATTTTAACCTATAAATACAGCTGAATGTTTTGTTTTTGTATTAAGAGTTACAAATCAAATGTAATACGTGAAATAAATAATGTAGTTACATTTTTATTCAAATTTCCATGTAAACCAATCTATTATGAGCGATGATACTATCAATAACAAATTAAAGTGTAATATCTTTATATTTTGTTCAACTGAAGGAGTAAACATTATTTGATGAGATTAGTAAGATAAATTAAAGAGTAAATAGTGTAGTAGGAAAGTAGGTAATTATGTAGATACTATCTAACAATAATTACCTAATAATTTTTATTTAAATTCGTTTTGCGCGGTAAACACATCCATTTTACTGAGCGGTGTCTGATCAGTGAGCGGTTTTGAAATGCGCTACATAAAATGGCGACCGCTACGACTGAGCGGCTAAGTGAGCGGTCGCATTCAGGAAACGTTCACTCAACAGTTGTACAACTGTTATGTCGTCTGAATGCGCCCAATGTTATTCTACCGCATTGTGTCGTATTGGGAAAATGAAAAGCGTGCTATTATTTTAAGTTGACCATTAAGTAAAGTACATTTTTTTCTATAATAATTTTCAAGGTCAACTTTCTATGGAATAAGTCGCATTCCTGCAGGGTCCCTAGTTTTAATAATGTTGGTACATAGATTTTTAGTTCTTTTCTTCCACTAAAAAAATGATTTGTCATGTTGACAGATATGTCATAATTTAATATCGCTTGCTTCATTTTTGCATTTAAAATATTTCTTGGTTTTCTTTGTTTCTCCGATTTTATTGATGATGATGATGATTCCATGTTAAAAAAAGAAATTTGTCAAGAGTTCAAATTAAGAAACTTTGACATTCAAAATTGACACATAACCATAATTTTGAAAAAGCTCTACCAACACGAGGTATACAAATTTCCTAGCGTACTTTACGTTTTTTTCTATAATAACTGTCAAAGTGTTACAATGTTGGTAGATATGTGAGTAAAACGCTAGGAAATTTGTATACCTCGTGTTGGTAGAACTTTTTCAAAATTATGGTTATGTGTCAATTTTCAATGTCAAAGTTTCTTAATTTGAACTCTTGGCAAATTTCTTTTTTTTACATGGATCAAACGTTCATTATGTTTATTTTCAAATATTGTACCTAAGTTTAATAATTAATAAATTTGCAATATTTTACTATGCTGTTCGTTTTGCCCACTATTATGACATATCTGTCAAAATAACAAATAATTTTTTTAGTGGAAAAAAGAACTAAAAATCCATGTACCAACATTATTAAAACTAGGGACCCTGCGGGAATGCAACTTATCCCCTAAAAAGTTGACCTTGAAAATTATTATAGAAAAAAATGGACTTTACTTTAACTCAGATGACATACAAAATAAAAAAACATCACAGCGACTGATTTAAAATCAGTTAATGACAGACATTAGAATCCTAGAAGTCAATCTACTAATTATTAAAAAACGTTTACCAATTGAATTATGGGGTTAAGTAAAATGTTTGAAGCGAAAAAAGTAGTCAAAAACTTGGATTTTCCCAATAACTTATGTAACAAAGATTTTGGCAAAATATTTTTTCCTACTGAATTCATGAAGTGTTATGAGTATACTTGGGCAAATATATGTAACATAAAAACAGGATATATGCGATTTTTTTTAAATATGCACATATTTAAGGATATGTCCAAAACAAACAGAACAAATAAGCTTAATCCTCTAGTAAATATCTATAAGGCGGGGACAACCCTGTCAACCACTGTACTACCTATAGTTACTGGAAACTGGTTTGCAACCCACTATATTCTAGGAATACAATAATTATTACAAGGCAGGTTTTTAGATTATAAATTATGATCTTTTCGTGCCCTTTTGTAAACAAAAATGTAAACATTACCAGTACACATAAATACAGTTTTATGCTTCTTTTTAACTTGTAGGAGGAATATGCACATGCTGCATTCTGCATTAAATATACAAAATATTCACTCTTAATATTAGCCATGTCATTTCGTTTATTAATTTTGCTGGAATGTCTTATAAATAGAAGGAGGTAAAAGTATTAATATTTTAAATGACCAGATTCCCAAACAAGAAATTTTTAACATTTTTCGAAATCAAAACATTCCTCGTAGAACCATTTGTCGTACTGATACGCTTGCTCTTGCAGCAAATTTTAACTATATATTAAAAATATATTAAATTTGTACATCGCGTAATCGAGCGTTACATCTATCCGGCGCTCGGTTTTATGATAACGCAAAGGCACCCGCTATGCGCAAAGTCGCGCTGAATGAACGACGGCGTCGTTTCCCAATCTATGGGAACCCAGAGCAGCTCTACCGATAAAACCGCCCGGAGAGTATATAAGCAGGTTTTTCGACCATTTAAAATCACTTGAGTCCACCGGTCCCGACAAACAGTCCGACTTGAGTCTCTGTACTTCCCTTCTCCCAAAACCTCTCCTAGCGTTAGAATGTGGCTGTTTGTCTCGGTCTCCTAACGTATCCACCCAGAACCTGTACGTTAGCATGTGGCTGGGCCTCCTAACGTATCCACCCAGAACCCCCAACCTGTACGTTAGAATATGGCTGTGTCTCTCGGTCTCCTAACGCATTCCCAGTTAATTCAAAGCCCCACGGTCCTGACACTACTGTAGGCGACGATAATACTATAATTCATTCATAACCAGACCCGTAGGGACCATTTTGTACGTTCTACCTGAAGGCAGCTCGATTAATATAGCCGCCTTTATTAAAACTTACCTGGAGGATCCGCATTGAACGTTTAAAGACGACTTCTTGGATTTTGAAGTACAAGCCCGCCTTTCGAGCCCGAACGCCGATGAATTCACCGCAAGCAAACCCCGAGCTGTCAAATCCATTTTGCCCGCTAAAACGAGCAAATTTCGGCAGGGTACAAATTCACGGCGCCGCGACTCCGGGAACACCGCTTGGAGATCCTAGGACACCAGCACACTCCGCACTAGCCCTTAACCTCCACGGGAATGCAAGTACCCCCCTAAACTTGTTAATTTATGCGAATGTTTGCAGAACGCGATTTGTAAACAAATCGCTTACCTGGAAGCCGCGGCGGACATCTGACATACAGGGCCGAAATATATACTTCACTCCTGGTCTGATGTAACCGCCACCGACACTTAGACGCTAAGGGGGTTGCAGTTCAACCGAAACTAGAAGAAATATGTCCCCAGAAGAATTTGTTGTGTTCTTTTAATATACATACATAATCTGTAACACCTTATACCATTTACATAGTATCGGGGTGCCGGACGCATACAATTCAATTTACTTAGAATTATCAATTATTCTGTACATATACCTAGTTAAAAACAATAGATCGTTGGTATATTGTGTTTTCCCGACCGTATATATTTGAGTTGAGTGAACACCTCTTCTCCGATTTGAAACGTTTGAGCCTTTCCGAAATTAATGGAAGTCATATCACACCATATTTAAAACGTTAGATGACCAGAATTAATTACCAGGACTAAAGTTAAATTCGAGAGGGCAAAACGCTACAGTACAATTATAGGGATTGGGAAGAAGAAATTCTATGTAAAAAGTGGAAGCGAGGACCAATTACAAAAGTGAATCTACCAAAAGGTTCGTGATATGGATATATTAGTAACCCAAAGACTAATGCGCCCGGTTCCAGCTAAAGTGCGCGCTATAAAAGCTCATGGGCCCCTAGGTTAGCTTTGTTTTTATAATTTCAAGTGATTTCTAAAACAAATAATATATTGCAATGACCCTATCTAGTATTGTGTACGATTATAATAATGATGTAATTAAAAAGGTGCAAATAAAATAGGTCACCACACAATATTTAGTTTTACCATTTGCTAAGATCAAACTGACTGATTAACTTATTTTGTTGGGTGCGCCAAATTGAGAATTATTCTTATGGTAGTTTGCCCTTTCTTTAATCCATTCATCTGATATAAAAACTTCGCTAGCTCAATTGAAAACAGAGACATGAAAATAAAAACTCAATCTCTCGCGGGTCTGAGGTTCCTATATTTGCAAGTTAAAATTTTAATGATACGCCACTGGAAAAGTAGACTGGTGAACTAAAAATTAGGCGTATTGCGCCGTCGCTATTCTGAAACGTCAAATTTTCGCACAAATAGTTCGAGTTATTCTTCATCTCGCGTGTTAACTGAGTTATCAAGCAATTAAATGAACAAATTTTTACGGTAAGATTTTGAATAATTGCGCCTTCAAGTAGCGTCTAATCGTTCTATTGTTTTTCAGGCAAATCTATCATTGGCCCATTTTAAAAGGACGCTTAAAATTGCATTTGTTTACTGGGGCCTCCAATTGACGATTTATTTCGCAAATCCTGGGAAAACACCTCGCCATCCACAGGAACTTTTATGATTTTCTTGTTCTCCAGGTCGTAATTAAGGTATGATGTGATTTTCATGACAATCGCGCAGATAAAAATTTCACAATACACTAACCTCACATTCGTAGCCTTCTCGGAACCCCTTTATGGTGATCTTGGCTGAACTCTGCACCCCCCTCGGGCTGCTCGGACTGTTGTTCTGTGTTGGGGCCTGATGTACGGAGCTGCTCGAACAATCTTGACACCCTCGGCCTTCTTACGATGCTGTGGTTTGGTTCTGCGAGAGCTGCCTTGTAGCCGTTTTCCTGCCGATGTCGCCTCGGACCGAAAATCACTCAAGTGCGTGGAAAATCTTGCCTCCAATTGTGCTGATACACTGCAATTCGCTGATCACGATGGTGCTATTTTTATTTAAATAATTTAATGCCGTCTACTAAATTTCTTTAATTAAAGTTAGAGCAAAACTCAGGCAACTTTCACCAATTTATTTCAAACAATTGCTCTCCCTTGTCGTTTTTGACAAAACACTGTCTACAAATTTAACTTCAGGAAGTTCAACTAAGTCCAATTACATATCTTATAAACTAAATTAACATATTTGACCATCTTATTTACAACTTCCTACATACTAAAATTATTGTCTTTGGAATTGTTCATTTCTCATCGTTTTAATCCGCCACTCACTTGATTTTAAAACACTTAAATGCCCATTGTTTATCACTACACTGAATCGTTTTTTAATACACCAATATTGTCTCATTTTCTGCTATTTGAATTTCATCTAATTTCTTGCCACTGCAATCTCTTCAAATTCCCAAGTCTTGTATTTTCATGTAATAAATGACAAGACTGGCTTTCTATGTTCTTTGCCTTATCTTTCTGGGCATTCTTATTCTCACCTTTATTCTAAAAATGTTCATTTCCTATCCATTCCCTAATGACTTTACTTTCTACGCTTCCTATTTTAAGCTGTGTCTAACTTGAACTTTCTGTGCCCATTTCTTAATTAATTTTGATTCGGCTTCTACTATGTCCAAATCTATTATATTATGCTCAAAATTATATTGCTAACCCAATACACGGAACTTGAGTCTCCATATTTCTATGCCTATCCAAATACAATCAATGTCATTGGCCATTTATACCAGTGTTATTATGATTTGGCAATTTATGTGAATTTTCTCAGATGCCTGCATTATTACAACTCTGTGCTTTAGTGATTTAATTTGTTATTTGCTTGTACTGCAATCAGAGCTGATTTGAGGGCTAAAGACCATTGCATGAAAATTCCCCCTAATTATTGTTAATTAAAATCACTACGCATGTTTTCTTTTTAATATCATTAGTAGGTTGTAATGCGTTGTTATTTTAATTCACACAAAATTATTCATTGTTTTTTTAAACTGTTATCATTAATCAGTCTCATTTGATATTCGATGCTTTACTATCCTACTTTAAATTACTAAAATGCCTAACCTATCTCCTATTCTAACTAAACTATTGTGTGTGGTACAACATTGGTCCTATAACTACTCTATTCTAAATTATATTTTCCAAATATGGGTGTATCGCCGAGATATGAAAACGACCCCTTACTCTATTATCTGTTTCATTGATAAGTTCGTATGTATTTTCATTGCTTAGTATCTTATGTACCCTGTAAGGTCCTTCATAGGCGTTTAAAAATTTCGCACAGATCTTCTCTCTGCGATCAGCTACCTTGAGCTTTTTTATTATGACTCGATCCCCGATTTTAAACTTCATTCGCTTTTTAATTTTGCGATTTTGCTTCTCCTCATAACGGTTTTGAGTTTTCCTAACTCGTTCTCTTACTTGTTCTAATAGTTCGTTTATTCCAGTTGCATCCTCTTCTGGCCTCCATGGTCTCGCAGGTATAATGCTTCTACATAGGGTTACCGGACTTATCTCCGTTGCAATATTTGGTACGTTGTTCACGAAGTCTTCCACCTTTGGCAGGTACTGAACCCATCTATTATGGTGCTCATGAGTCATGATTTTTAGGTATTTTATCACTTCTTTGATGTACCTCTCTGCGATATTCGATTGCGGGTGTCGTATGCTACAAAAGTAAGTTTTAATCCCCTTATGTTCCAAATTGTTGATTAATCTTGCGTTCTTGAAATAACTTGCATTATCGGCTAGCACTTTCCTCGGAGTTCCCACTTCTTGTTGGTATTTTTCTATAGACTTGATAACGTGTTCGGTGTTACTGTATTTTGCTGGATAAAGTTTTATGTACTTTGAGAATACGTCAACCATTATTAAGATGTGTCAGTATCCAAATTGTCCCGGTACTAAGTTTCCCAAATAATCTATTGCAACTAATTCCAAAGGTTCGTTGACTCTAATACTTTTTATTATGTTCTGATTTGTATGGTTCTTTTCTTTGGCTAACTGGCATATTTGACAGCAATTTGTAAAATTTTTGATGAATTTTAAATCGTTTTTTGTATGAAAACATTCGCGAAATATTAGCCAAGTCTTCCTTCCTCCACAATGTCCAAAAGTTAGATGAATTTCCCTGACAATGTTGACTACATCGTTTCTGCATAAAACTATTAGCTCTTTTCCACTCAATAACTTTATCAATAATCCTTCCACAATTTTGAAACCTTTATATTCTTGGTTCAGACTGCCCTGTACCAAATTTCGAATCTGCTGAAGTTCCAAATTATCTTGCTTAGTTAACAGCTCTTCTTTTGAAAATCTTCCGTGTTGATAAATCTTCTCTATCCCTATAATCAGTTGTTTTTGCTTTCTACTTTTTGCTGCATCCTTCCTACTCAGGAAATCAACTACGACATTCATGTTTCCTGGCCTATGCCTGATCTCAAAGTCATACTGTTGCAAGTACAACGCCCACCTGTATAATCTATCATTATGGAATGTTTTGTTCTTCATAAAAGAAATTGCTGCATTGTCGGTTTCGATATAAAATCTGTTTCCGGTTAAATAGAATTTTAATTTGTTGATTGCAAAGATAATGGCTAACATCTCCTTTTCAGCAATTGTGTATCTTGTCTCATACCCTTTGAGTATCCGTGAAATAAAACAAATCGGGACTTCTACTCCTTCTTGGACCTGTATAAGTTCTGCTGCTACTGCCATGTCCGATGCGTCCGTCCTTAATATGAAGCTTTCTTTGAAATTTGGATATTTAAGTAGCAATCCCTCATGGAATTTTTGTTTTAAATTGTTAAACGCCTTCTCTCTTTCTTCAGTCCACACCCATTTCGTTTCTTTCCTCAGTAATTCAACCAAAGGCAAAGTTAGATCAGAATAATTTGCTATAAACTTCTTATAATAGTTTAACATGCCAAGTAAGCCTTTTAGTGTTTTTAAATTTTTCGGACGGGGTAAATTCTTTATTTCTTCTATTCTTTCTGTACTTATTGTGACCCCTTTGTTGCTAATTTCATAGCCTAAATACGCTACATTAGTTTTCATGAATTGGCACTTGGCCAAATTTAATTTCAAACCGTTTTTGTTTAAAGTACTTATAACTAATTCTAAATGCTCCAAATGTTGTTCCACATCTTCTGAAAATATTAAAATGTCGTCTATGTAATGCACACAAAAACTGTCGAATTTATTTAATATTTGTTGCATAGCTCTCACTAAAGCTGCGCACGATGTCGTCAAACCAAACGGGACCACCTTAAATTGAAAAATTTCCCCCTCTATGCAGAATCCGGTGTATTTTCTTGAGTCCTCATGTAGCGGTATCAACCAGAATGAATTTTTCAAGTTCAATTTCGATAGAACTTTCTTGTCCTAAATCTGACTCAATAAAACGTCAATTGTCTGCGGACTTTCATATTGGGGTTTCGTAATCTGATTAATTTTACGTGCATCGAGACATAATCTAAGACTACCGTCGCTTTTTTTTACTACCACCATTGGGTTAACGGAGTTTGTTTTAGAGCGTTCTATTACCCCCTCGTCTAACATTTGTTGTATTTCGTGTCTCACCTTCTCGCGCTGTGCAAATGGTATAGGATATGATTTCGATTTAAAACCTTGTGATTCGTCTACAAACAATTTGTGGCAATATTTCTTAGCTGGTCCGGTTTTCTGGTTTACTATATCTTCATTTTTCTCGATTATTTCCATGATCCTATCTTTATATTGTATAAAATCCCTTCCTATCTGATTATCATCCAGTATTCTTTCCCCTATCGCATAATTATTTATAATAACTTCGTCTCCGGCTTTCTTAGCTCGGCAACAATTCATATTATCGTCTCCCGCCGTTATCTCAGCTGGGCAACAATTTCTTAGCTCGTGATCCTCAATAGACCAAGGCTTTATAATGTCATTAATCTGGATGCTCTTTTGCATTCCATCTATTTTGATCCCTACTTTCTGAATGATATCTACACCTATTACAAACTGTACATTCAAAGCTGCTACAATATAAAATCGGACATCAAATTCTTTTCCATTTATGCATATCTTTATTGCCAATACCCTACTCGTTGTTGAAATTTTCCTTCTTGTTGAGGACAAAAGATCGATCTTGTTAACTTTTATAATGTTGCTTCTTAAATTATTCATATGAGTATTTATCACTTCCTCCTGTACTAAGGAAACCATTGCACCACTGTCAATCAACGCATAATATTGTTGGTCTAAAATTTGTAATTTTATAAATGGTAAACACGAGTTTGTTGCATATTCTTCGTTCTCCTCTAGTAAATATTCCCCCGTTCTGTCCCAGGTGATAGCAAAATTCGCAACATACTTAAAACTACTATTACTAACGATATTTACAAAAATTGGGTTTTTTTTTACCCCCCGAAGGCTCTTCGTGCACCTCGGCTATCTCTATTTGGTTCAAATCTTCTGCATTGTCTCTATTTGTGTTTCGCTCGGTAAATAATGAGTTGACGTACTGTCTGTCCGTATTTGGTGCCTGCTCCATCTCTTGACATCTCTTCTTATTACGTTCGACAATAAGCTGGTCGTAGTTCTTTCTATCTTCCCCCCTACTGAAATTATTCCTGTTCTGGTTACCCCAATTATTATTGTAATATCCCCGATTCTGATTATATGGTCTATTGAAGTTTCCAACGTTTCTTCTGTCTTGTTGATTATACTGATTATTATTGTTAAAATTGTTATTTGGCCGAAATTTATTTTCTAAAGTGTTATCCAATTTTCTTTTATAACTTGAATTTTGATGAATCGCTGTCCGTGTTTCTCCTCTCTCGTTGTACACCGCCATGTCATAGTTTCGCACAATTTCCAACAAATCGCGCAACGTCTTGACGTTTTGGACTGCCACCGCTCTGGTTATTTCAGCCTCAAGGTGTCGTGACAGGTGTTGGACTATTTCCTCTTCTGCCAACTTAGGAGTTAGGTACTGTGCCTTGTTGAAACGGTGCATTATGTACATTTCGCGAGATCCTCTTTTATCGATGTACTTGCCCGATGTTAATTCCGTACTTACTTGAGCTTGATGGGAATTACTCCAGTATTGTTCCACGAAGAGTGCCCGAAATTCATCATACGTTGCATATTTGGATTTAATGATGCTATGCCAGACTTCAGCATTTCCCTTCAATGCCATATTGATTACTTGTAGCCGTCTGCATTCAGTAGTTATTGTTTTAATGATATCGTCCAGTTTGCTTAGAAAAATCATCGGGAGCTCCCCGTATCTCCCCTCGAACTTCGGGATAAATTCTGTGCTGAAGCTAGGAGGTGCCACACTAACCGGATATTCTTGTGTGTGTTCTAATCTTTCATTAATCCCCTGTAGCTCCCTTGTAAGTCGGTTGTCTATTATAGTGATCTTTGTTGCATTTTGCTTCCTCTCCTCGCCTGCTTTCTTGAATTTGTCTTCTGCACTTGTTTTTAACCTATCTAGCTTCTGATCTGTTTCATCCTGTTGTTGAACCAGCCTTTCCTGTGTTGTTATTTGTAATGCTAACATTTTATCTTCAATTTCTTCGTCCTTTCTTTTCAGGCTTTCATCAACCCTCTGCAAGACTTCTTGTTGTATTTCCGCCTTCATTGTTTCTTTGAAATCCTCTAGTTTCTTTTCTAACCCGTCTATTTTTGCTTGTACTTCTTCTTTATTCTTTTCCAATTTTCCTTCCACCGCTTTGACCAGGATCTCTGCATGTTGCTCTGCCCTATTCTCTCTTTCCGCTGCCTCTTGTTCCAATTTCTGTACCGTTCTTTCGGCCTCTTGTCTGAGCTCTTGTACCGTTCTATCGGCATCTTGTCTGAGCTCAAAATACCGATTGGTGAGTATTTGTTGTAATTTTTCGTCCCTTTCCTCTGCTTCCTTTCTGCTAGCTTCTGCTTCCTTCCTGTTATTTTCGTCCCTTTCCTCTGCTTCCTTTCTGCTCGTTTCTACTTCCTTTCTCATTTGTACTATAGCTTCCATAATCCCACTTAATTCCTGTGTTTGTTTTGACGTTTGCGGCTGTTGTGTTTCGGGCTGGTCACCCTGTGTTTGTTGTTCGGTCGGTGGCTCTTGTGCCTCCGTAACCTCTTCGGCTTGCTGTTCCTCCCCTTCACTTTTCTTTTGCTGTCTTCGAGTCATCATGCCTAATTTCTTTATACGACCGCAAAAACCCGAAAAACCGCTTGCACAAACAACTCAAAATACCCACACAAATAAAGCTTTTCAAAAATTTTAATCCTAATAATTTCCACCTACCTACTGTCTGTCAATTTATTTAGTTACTTAAATTTTTGCCGCAGCGTTGGGATCGACATTTAATTATGCGATAACAACGTGGCTTAATTTTAATTTTAACTCTCCTACACGTTATGTTAATTTTAAATTTTTCTTTGCCGCAGCGTTGGCCACCAAATTAATATGCAAGAGCCCAAAACGTTATTTATTTTTAATTTTTACAGCTCGTTACTTTAATTCTTTAACAGCATTAAGCGCCTAGTGAATTTACAAAAAGCCCCACGAATTGGGCGACCATTTAATTATGCAATGACCCTATCTAGTATTGTGTACGATTATAATAAGGATGTAATTAAAAAGGTGCAAATAAAATAGGTCACCACACAATATTTAGTTTTACCATTTGCTAAGATCAAACTGACTGATTAACTTATTTTGTTGGGTGCGCCAAATTGAGAATTATTCTTATGGTAGTTTGCCCTTTCTTTAATCCATTCATCTGATATAAAAACTTCGCTAGCTCAATTGAAAACAGAGACATGAAAATAAAAACTCAATCTCTCGCGGGTCTGAGGTTCCTATATTTACAAGTTAAAATTTTAATGATACGCCACTGGAAAAGTAGACTGGTGAACTAAAAATTAGGCGTATTGCGCCGTCGCTATTCTGAAAGGTCAAATTCTCGCACAAATAGTTCGAGTTATTCTTCATCTCGCGTGTTAACTGACTTATCAAGCAATTAAATGAACAAATTTTTACGGTAAGATTTTGAATAATTGCGCCTTCAAGTAGCGTCTAATCGTTCTATTGTTTTTCAGGCAAATCTATCATTGGCCCATTTTAAAAGGACGCTTAAATTGCATTTGTTTACTGGGGCCTCCAATTGACGATTTATTTCGCAAATCCTGGGAAAACACCTCGCCATCCACAGGAACTTTTATGATTTTCTTGTTCTCCAGGTCGTAATTAAGGTATGATGTGATTTTCATGACAATCGCGCAGATAAAAATTTCACAATACACTAACCTCACATTCGTAGCCTTCTCGGAACCCCTTTATGGTGATCTTGGCTGAACTCTGCACCCCCCTCGGGCTGCTCGGACTGTTGTTCTGTGTTGGGGCCTGATGTACGGAGCTGCTCGAACAATCTTGACACCCTCGGCCTTCTTACGATGCTGTGGTTTGGTTCTGCGAGAGCTGCCTTGTAGCCGTTTTCCTGCCGATGTCGCCTCGGACCGAAAATCACTCAAGTGCGTGGAAAATCTTGCCTCCAATTGTGCTGATACACTGCAATTCGCTGATCACGATGGTGCTATTTTTATTTAAATAATTTAATGCCGTCTACTAAATTTCTTTAATTAAAGTTAGAGCAAAACTCAGGCAACTTTCACTAATTTATTTCAAACAATTGCTCTCCCTTGTCGTTTTTGACAAAACACTGTCTACAAATTTAACTTCAGGAAGTTCAACTAAGTCCAATTACATATCTTATAAACTAAATTAACATATTTGACCATCTTATTTACAATTTCCTACATACTAAAACTATTGTCTTTTGAATTGTTCATTTCTCATCGTTTTAATCCGCCACTCACTTGATTTTAAAACACTTAAATGCCCATTGTTTATCACTACACTGAATCGTTTTTTAATACACCAATATTGTCTCATTTTCTGCTATTTGAATTTCATCTAATTTCTTGCCACTGCAATCTCTTCAAATTCTCAAGTCTTGTATTTTCATGTAATAAATGACAAGACTGGCTTTCTATGTTCTTTGCCTTATCTTTCTGGTCATTCTTATTCTCACCTTTATTCTAAAAATGTTCATTTCCTATCCATTCCCTAATGACTTTACTTTCTACGCTTCCTATTTTAAGCTGTGTCTAACTTGAACTTTCTGTGCCCATTTCTTAATTAATTTTGATTCGGCTTCTATGTCCAAATCTATTATATTATGCTCAAAATTATATTGCTAACCCAATACACGGAACTTGAGTCTCCATATTTCTATGCCTATCCAAATACAATCAATGTCATTGGCCATTTATACCAGTGTTATTACGATTTGGCAATTTATGTGAATTTTCTCAGATGCCTGCATTATTACAACTCTGTGCTTTAGTGATTTAATTTGTTATTTGCTTGTACTGCAATCAGAGCTGATTTGAGGGCTAAAGACCATTGCAATATAATACATGTAGCTGAAGCTATCATGAAGAGGTTGACCAGGATAAGTGAGGAATATGGACTGCGTCTGAACAATCACAAGACCAAAGTCATGATAGTGAACAGAGCGAACAACAACTCTCCCCACTTGCAGAACTTTGCTAGCTTTGAAGTGGTTGATAAAATATATATTTAGGCTCTTCATTAACGAACGGCAGAGGGAGCGAAAGTGAAGTACGACGCAGAACAAACATCGCGCGGTCTGCAACCACTAAACTTACCAAAATTTGGAAGGACACCGCCATCACTAAGAACACAAAACTTAGACTAGTACAAACGCTTATATTCCTCATAGCCACGTACGCATCAGAAACGTGGTCACTGAAGAAGTCAGACAAATCCCGTATCGAAGCCTTCGAAATGTGGGTATACCGACGTGTACTCAGAGTATCGTGGACGGAACATAGGACGAATACATCGATATTGGACGAATTGCATATCACCACCCTGTTGCTAAAAATGAGCAATCGCTCTTACCTTCAGTATCTCGGTCATATTTCCAGACGAACAGGAACAATCTAAAAACTTATGATTGAAGGAAGGTAGAAGGCAAGAGGCCAAGAGGCAGATCGCCAACTCGTTGGACTAATCGAGTTGAAGATCTGCTACGCACAAGGTTGCACGATGCCATCCAACTAACTCAGGACAGGGACAACTGGAGAATCACTATCGATTCCCTATAATTTCAATTACAATGGTGTCACCAAACACTCTCGAGGGTAATTGGACCGAGGAGGAGGAGGAAAGTTAAAAAGTAAACCTATACTGGCTTCACAAATTTGTACCAACAATTTTGTTACATACGTTATGTAACAAAACAATATTAGCCTAGAACCTACAATAATATGTGATGTGTGTTTACATTCGTTACACATTACTTGCTCCAACTACTCACTGAATTGTTCTGAAACATTGTGTTCTTTTAAAATTTGGTATTACATTAAATTACATTTAAGTTATGCTAATTTTGTTTGTTCATATTTTTCATGATTGTAAAACGGAAGAAAAAGAAAATGTTCTATAGGTATTTTATGTGCAATTTGCTGATATCTTTTCAAGTTTATAAATCCCAAAAAGAATTGTAAAGGGTTTTACAAGGAAATTCCCTTGCAAGTATAAGTTTTTTAACTAATAATATAATTTTGAAAATATCAAAGAAAAAAAAATAACATTTTTAGGGTGTTTGTCTGGTATATGTTGGTTCCAAAATATGTCCTTTTTCGTTAAGGATAAAAACCTGATCTATATGCAAAATGTTACTTTTGTTTAACCAATAGTTATCGAGTTAAAGCAAAACAAACTTTTATTTTTTTAAGGTGCCCACCCTGTATATATTTGACCGAAATTCTTTCGAATTGCGGCTAGGTAGACTTATAATCCGCATGCAATCGTCTTCCAATAAATAGTTTTTGAGCAACACCGTCAACAGTCGGACAACTGAAAGTGATTGTGAAGAAAATGCCAAATAAGGAGAGTAGTACGGATGGTATTACAATGACTATTCAACACTATAACATATAAGCCAATCACATTGCAGACATTTGCTTTTTTCAGCCAATAACAGCAGTATATCACTGAATATTGGGCACCATGCCAAATATTCACAAAACAATGTACGTACTCAAAAAATAAATAGCCTTGTTGCAAAGTATCGCTTAGCAACGATGTTCTGTCTTTAGTGATATCGCTAGGTTACGTAACACTAAACCCCAACAAACTGTGTGGCTTTTTTTAAAAATTTTAAAATGCTGTGTTTTGGAAGTTTTCCGCTGAATTTTATTGAGAATGAGTAATTATATTAATTGTTGGATTATTTTTCAATAAAGTTAATCGTTATGTATTAATATTGTTAAATAGTCGTCCCAAATACCACTCGACGTGGATATATTTTTTTTTAAATATTTTGCCATTTCCATAGAAATTATTGCAAATTTCACTCAACAAAATCACATTTAAACGACAAAATATTTGTCAAAAATATATCCACTGCTTGTGGTATTACAATGAAAATTTAAAAGTTGTCGTTTGATGTTATAGGCGACAGATATCTACAGGTAATTAATAACAGCCTAGAGAAAGGATTATTCCCCTCTTCATGGAAAACTACAACAATTGTTCCAGTGGAAAAACAACTAAATACAATACGTTGTGAAGAATTTAGACCTATAAATATGGTACCTAGTTATGAAAAATTGTTGGAAGTAGTAGTAAATGACCAACTAATGCACTACATAGAAAATAACAAGGTTTTAACTAAATTTCAAGCTGGGTTTCGTAAACATAATTCTTGTGAAACAGCGCTTCAGTCTGTTTTGGTCAAATGGAAAAATGCATCGAATGAGAAGAAGATAATTGGTGCCGTATTTCTCGACTTTCAAAGAGCATTTGAAACAATAGATAGAAATTTACTTATTTCAAAGTTGGAACGTATGGGTATTAAGGATACAGTGCTGCAATGGTTTAAAAGTTTTTTGCAAGATAGAAGTCAAGTGACCAAATTTGGAAATGAAGTCTCTTCAATAAAATACACTAAATATGGTGTACCGCAAGGGTCAGTCCTTGGTCCAAATTTGTTTATTCTCTATATTAATGATATTGTGAAGTATATAAAAAGCTGTCGTATTCAACTGTTTGAGGATGATACTTTAATCTATTTTATCGGTGGTGATGTAAATAAGGTGGTGTCAGTATTAAATGAAGAAGTTAATAACTTGGTGATGTGGTTGAATGACAATAATCTAAAGCTAAATACTAATAAGACTAAATTTATGGTGATAAATATTAAGCAACGAAATCTTTTAATTAATGGCATTCCTGATTTAATAATTGACGGTGTACGTATTGAGAATGTATCTGAAATAAAATATTTAGGTGTGTACATAGACAATAAACTCAGTTTCTCAAGTCACGCGAATTACATTGTGAGTAAGATAGTAAAAAAAGTTCATTTTTTAGATAGAATCGGTAATCATTTAAGTTTATGGTGTAAAAAATTAATTTATAACTCGATTATTCATTGCCATTTTGTGTTTTGTTCCAGTACACTGTTTCTTTTAAATAATACTCAATTGTGTAATATACAAAGAAAGCAAAATTATGCGTTAAGAGTAATTCTGAAGTGCAATAGATATATGAATGTAAAACTCATGTTAGATACTTTGGATATATTAAGTGTTAAACAAACAGTTGTACTAAATTCAATGTGTTTTATATATAAGATTATAAATGGTTTGCTTCCTGAGCATTTGTTAGAGGAACTTACCTTTGTTAAGGAGATACATGAACACAACACTAGATCCCAAAACAGTGTTCGTTTGAACATCGAACGGTTAAGACGTATCGCAGTGCGCTCTGACCCGCGAGATATCAAGTGACCGCAAGATAGCCGGGGCAACCCGTACAATTTATCTAGAAGTAAACAGAAATATTCGTACACTTTTACGAAGGTCTGTATATCTTTAAACTACATTGTTATAATAATATTTGCTGAGCAGGGCCATGGCCCACGCTCAAAATTACACGTATCCAGCTACTCCAAACTTTAATATCTATACTGGCCAAAATACCTCCACACCATGCGTACCTATACCTGCCAATACACCATTATCGCAACCATTGCCAGCTCAAGAAACAGATCCGCAAATTAACACAACCTATTATACGCAACCTGTTATTACTCCACACATGGCAAACCAAAATCACAGTCAAGCTGTGCATGCATCATCAAGCTCTCCTGGAAATCCATGGCAAACGGTCAGTTATAACCATAACAAAAACGAAGTAGAGTCTCTGACACGCAAGCCGAACCTATAAACCAAGACTACTGGTTGGGTAATCAAACACCAATTAGCAATCGATACGACAACCTTCCGGAAGAGGACATGGATTCAAGCAATCAGTCTAAACAAGAGAACAAAGAACCAAAACCACCACCCATATTTGTAGCAGGGGTGAAGAAAATCAAACCCCTTGCAGAGCTACTTGAAGAGCTGGCAAAAGATAAATATACAATGAAATCACTAGGCAATGACCAAGTTAAAATACAACCCTTGGAGGGTACAACCTATACCATAATTATTAAGGCATTACTGGATAAGAAAACCGAGTTTCACACTTATAAACCTAAAAAGGAGAAATCCTTCCGGGTAGTACTAAAAAACGTTCATCCCACCACTGATACAAATGACATCAAACTGAGCCTACAAGAAAAAGGACACGAGGCCATAAATATATGGAATATAAAACAACATAAAACTAAAACAGAACTTCCCCTATTCTTTATAGATCTCAAACCAAAAGAAAATAATAAGGAAATTTATAACATTAAGCTACTATTGAATACATGTGTACAGTTCGAAGCCCCACACATCAAAAGGGAAATCCCTCAATGCGCAAGGTGCCAAAGGTATGGGCATATAAGAAATTATTGTAACAATACTCCACGCTGTGTTAAGTGCGCAGCCAGCCATATATCTAAGGAATGCCCCAGGAAAATCAGAGACGACAAACTTGTCTGTGCAAACTGCAACGAGCACCACCCAGCAAATTATCGAGGCTGTATAATACACAAACAGCTACAGCTAAAATTGTATCCAGCGCTACGGGAGAGACGTATCCCTAATAGACTGACTCAACCTGGCATCACCTATGCTCAAGCATCTAAACAAGACATACAACCAGCGCAACTTATCAACGTCACACAACCCATCACTTCACTACCACAAGCACAACCCTCTAATGACTTAACTGAACTCAAACATACAATGAACAAACTTATGGAACAAATGGGGACACTACTTAACCTTCTAACAACTCTAGTTTCTAAATTAACATAATGGCTCTACTACTAAAAATTGGTATATGGAACGCCAATGGCTTATGCCAACATGCCCAAGAAATTAAAATATTCCTAAGTATTCACAACATTGACGTAATGCTTATATCAGAAGCACATTTTACAGATCGAAGTTATCTTAAACTACCAAACTATAATATCTATCACACCAAACACCCTGACGGAAATGCTCATGCCGGTACTGCAATAATCATCAAACAAAATATTAAACATACCGAACAAGCCGAATACAAGTATGAAAATATACAAGCCACTATCATTACCCTCCACGATCATTTAGGCGAACTCTCACTGGCAGCAGTTTATTGTCCCCCAAAACACAATAACAAATCCGAACATTTTGATCATTTGTTTAGGACGCTTGGAAACAGGTTCCTAATTGGAGGCGATTACAATGCTAAAAACACGCTATGGGGCTGTAGAATAACCACAGCAAAAGGAAGACAGATGTTAGCTTCGATGAAAACCAACAACCTCAGCTATCTTTCCACAGGTGAGCCCACATATTGGCCAAGCGATCCACATAGACTACCAGACCTCCTAGAATTCTGCGTCACCAAAGGCGTCAACACAAGAAATTTTTTTGTAGAATCGTGTTTTGAGCTCAGCTCTGATCATACACCGATCATAATTACCATGTACACTCAGATACTTGAGAAACTAAAAGAACCATCTCTTTATAGCAGGAAAACCGATTGGGATCTATTCCGCAGTATACTAGATGAACATATTAGTCTCGACTTGCCATTAAAAACCGAAAGAGACATCGAAATAGCAGTTGAAATATTAACCAAAACAATTCAAACCGCAGCCTGGCAATCAACACCTGACCAAACTGAAACGCACATTAAAGAAACAATCCCAACAAATGTTAAACTCTTAATCTCCAGAAAACGGAAAGCTAGAGCAAGGTGGCACCTAACGCATTTTCCTGACGACAAACGAAGACTAAACAAAATTACTAAAAAGCTGAATCAACTGCTCACAAAACTCAAAAATGAATCTATACAGGAATACTTAAACAAATTAGATCCGACCCAGGCTACGGACTATTCGCTGTGGAAAGCGACCAAAAACTTCAAAAGATCGCAGACCACAAGAGTGCCCGTGAAAGCTGCCGATGGTACCTGGCTCCGCAGTAATTCACAGAAAGCAACCGCGTTCGCTGAGCACCTCGTAACAGTATTCCAACCACATAATATCGAAACTACACCTGAAGACGAAGATGCCATACAAGAAATGCTTGGTGCGCCATTTCAGATGTGCCTACCACTCAAGTATATTACAACTGCAGAAGTCACGACTATACTCCATAAACATCTTAATCCAAAAAAGGCCCCAGGGTTTGATCTTATTACAGGAAAAGTTCTGAGGGAGATCTCTGAAAAATGTATAAAAGCCATCACGTTTATCTTCAATGCAGCCTTAAGAAAAGAATACTTCCCTAGTCAATGGAAAGTGGCGCAGATCATTATGATACCTAAACCTGGAAAAGATCCGACTCAAATAGAATCATACAGACCTATAAGCCTGCTGCCTATCTTGTCCAAAGTCTTGGAGAAACTCCTGATGAAACGACTGCTGCCAATTATAGAAGAACAAAGCCTAATTCCTAATCACCAATTTGGGTTCCGTACAATGCATAGAACAACTGAGCAAGTGCACCGAATTATTAAACATATAAATCAAGACTTGGAGACAAAACGATACTGTTCTGCGGCATTTCTCGATATACGGCAAGCGTTCGATAAAGTCTGGCATAAAGGGCTGTGTTACAAGATGAAATGTAAACTACCACACCAACTATATAAAGTACTAACATCCTTCCTAACCGACAGGCAGTACTATGTAAAGTATCAGGATGCTTACACCGACTTATTTCCGATATCATCTGGTGTCCCACAAGGTAGCGTCTTAGGACCGATACTCTATCTGATTTTCACCGCAGATTTACCAGTATCTGAAACAACTCTCACAGCCACATTCGCGGACGATACTGCTGTCTTAGCATCACACACTAATCCTATAACGGCTACACAGAATCTGCAAGCACATCTAAACGACATCGAAACCTGACTACAAAAATGGAAAATTAAAGCGAACACAGACAAATCAGTTCACGTCACATTTACTTTAAGGAAAAATATCTGCCCTCCAGTAACCCTTAACGGTCAGCCAATACCCCAGACGGATGAGGCTAAGTATCTTGGCCTTCGCCTTGACACGAGACTAACATGGAAGAAGCACATATTTAGTAAACGCAAACAACTTGGCATTAAATTTAGGAAAATGTATTGGATGCTAGGAAGACAATCACGGATGACGCTAGAAAGCAAACTGCTCTTATATAAAACCATGTTAAAACCGATTT
>CALNHX010004989.1:0-116076 GCA_940337035.1 Agriotes lineatus
AAATCGAACTTGTTTGACTACAATACAAGAAAAGATGTTTTGCAGAATTAATCTTCGAACCAGTACGTTATTTAAGGACAGTCTCTTTAATTAATCAATCAAAAGTTCAACTTCAGGTGAAGAAGCAAAACAGTTTCTATGAACATGGTCCGAAACTACTTACGAGAACTGAGATAAAAAATTATCTTTATTTTACTAAAATAACACAGAAAAAGTAAATGTGTAATTTATGTATTATTCTTGCCTAGAAGTTTGCAGCAATATTTTTTGCACCCTGTATATGTTGTTTTTTGCAAATCTATTAAAGTTATGTACATAAACCACATTTATTTATTTCAGAACTTAGTTTGTTGTTCAGCAGATGTGCTGGAAGGAAGAGGATTAGTTCAGGTTGCCATTACGGTTGTAGAACTTCTTCGATTTCATAGTAGTTCTAAGTCTCCCGTTCACAATAATATGGTAAGTACTAGTTAAATTAGACGTTTGTTAAAATTTCACAGTAGTGGATTAGTGTTTAACAGTTTGATAGGTGCAAGTTTTATAACAAAAATTTTTTATTCATCCATTTCAATCGTTGCAAATAGAATTGGATGATATACCAAAGGCTAAAATATTAATTGTAATCAGAAATTTATTAGGTAACAAGAATGATTTAGAATATGAATAAAATTTGAATTCCAAAATGAAAGTTATTAGAGTATGTTCATAACTAAGTTGACGTAAGTTTTTTGGTTTTGATCATATTTAAAGTTTCCATTAGTTTCTATATAGTTGTTTAAAAAATTACTACTTATTGAAATGCTAGCTGTTTTGTTTTTGGAATTGAAATTCTATTTTTTTTTAATTTTAAGATGATCGTGCTGTTAGACATAAAAGACAAAATTTTATTTTTAGAATGGGTTGTGTATCATTCAGGTTTTGATAACATGTAGCGAGTGTTAGCACACTTCTATTTTGTAATGATCAGGACCTAGAGTTAATGTTGGTACCTCTCTAACGTAACTAGATACTGTTTATAATAATCAAACGTTTACGCATTTTCATCATTTAGCAATGGCAATATTGTACATATCACCAGAAATGTGTTTATAATTTATTTAATTGATTCATTTATACATGAAATTAATGCTGATGTTTCCACGGAATTTTGAATTATGTTAATGATTAGATTGAAGATTGTAATATAGGATAAGCACACCGAAATTGTTCGATTTTGCAGTAAGCTGTTTAAAGTGTGTTTTGGTGACTGTTAAAACTGAATGTCCAATTTTGATGTAAATATATTGACTATTAAAACATTAATTTTAAATTATTAACCTAACATTTTATATCTTTCATATTATTTAAGGTGCTCCATTTTAAATTTTGTACTTCAATAAATTATAAAATATATTTAAATGTTACTACATACAATAAAAATGTATTATTTGAAGCACATATTGTTCATACAGCATCCATGCCTATGTCAATTCTTTGTTTTTTCAATAAAAATTGTCTGATTCTCCTTAAAATAGTGTACTATTATACTAGTTTAATAAGAGGGCCTATTGTAGCACGAGTGAATTTGGGGTATGACAAGTGTAGCGAGGAGTGCTGCAATGGAACGAGTGCTACAATGGCTCCTCTTATTAAACGAGTATAATATAATATTTTATCTGTTTTCCATAACAAAAATTATAAAATAAATATAAAAATAATAAAAAAACTTTGAATTTTGACATTTCATAAATCTGACTATCTGTCAGTTATCTGAAACGAGGTAGGCTGTTTCAATGTTTTTCTTATGAAAATGACAATGCAAAAACAGTGTTATAATGGACTCTATTGTAGCATTGTTGTCGGTGCTATAATAACCATATGACATCAAAGTAGATAAAATTTATTTTATTCGCAACCATATATGTAATGTTAACATTACTGACCTCATTTGAGCGTGGGAAGTCGTACATTTCCGCCCGCTACTTCCCGCACTCGAGTGCGGGAAGTGAGTGCGGGAAGTACATTCCCGACCGCTGTGTAGGTAGGGGCACTGGGAATCTCGTTCATCCATTCATGCGCGATCCATTCCCGACCGCGGAGTAGGTAGGGACACTGGAAATCTCGTTGATCCATTCATGCGCGTCACAACCTGTCTTATAATATAATAATTTTTCCAATTATTGTTTAGAATAAAGTGGTTGCGAATAAAATAGTATACATACCACGGTGAAAAGTTTCATTCCGGTCTCGAGATAAAGTTGACCTCGACGCTACGCGTCTCGGTTAACTACTTAACTCTCAACAGGACTGAAACACTTTCCACCTCGGTATGTAATATACTATTAAACATGTAATGGCAGTGTGACTCAATATCAATGCTTTTGTTTCTTAAAATTTTGTGTTTTTATTGTTTATTACAATAAATTTCTTTGAAACTATTATTTTAAAATGGAGCACCCTATATAGGAAATTTTCTCGGTCTAGCAAAATTGTAATTATTACTAATTTGGCGAGACTTAACACTAACTCCAAAAGGGCTCAAATAATCTTAATAAGGAAAATAAGTAAACAATACGTGCATGTCTGGTTGTGTTCTTAATATGATTGTGATTGATATATTTAAGTCTATCGACGGGATTTGCTTTTCAGTAGAATATTGTAAATATTAGCAATCTCATATATTTTAAATGTAGACCCTGTGCCTAAGTATGAAGGTTTGTAAGGCATCTGAAAAACGGAAGTTAAAATATGTAGGTGTTCCTGTACTACAGTACTAATACTTTAAACGACTGCATCAACGATTTTTATAAATTGAGTGCCAAAGATTTGTGTAAGAAAGTACATCGGATTGTATTCTGCTTCTTGCAATAGGAAATAATTTATATCCGCATTTTGGAAATGCCGCATATTTTTTACAGTACATTAATTGTATTTTCATTTGTCGTACTATTAGCCAGTATAGTTTACATTTTAATTTTAGGGAAGGTGTGATTTGCAATTGTTATAAGATTTGTTTGTGATTAAGGGAGTTGTGTTGATCTCTATGGTAAATTTTTTATTATTGATACAGGTATTTAAAATTAGAGTAGCGATAATTTGCTAATTTATGTATGTCTAGTCTAGTCAATTATAAATAAATCTTTGACTTTGTCTATGTTTGTTGTATTTATTCTTTTTCCTTGTATGTGCAGAACAAGTAGGTAAGTATTTTTAATTTCGTCGTAAATATGAGAATGGATAAATGGCCGGTGTTTTGCAACAACCGGCTAAGCCTCAAACATGTTCTGCGTAAATTAGCAAAATACATTAAGTTGCACTAGAAAATATACTTTTTAGGGAAATGGTTTCCATTTATTTTTTTAAATTAGGTATAAACACAAATTGATTAAAAAAATTATTCAAACCAAAAAAAATTTTAACAGTTACACAATTGTTGCAAAATATGTTAATACAAATTTATTGGTCTGCAATAATCAATCAACTCTCTACGAAATGTAACAAAAACTTAAAAATAAATTTTTACTAAGTTTTATCAGCTAAGTCGTCCAATAATAATTGATCTTCATCAATTTCAAAGTCTGGATTTTGACCAAGTTCTACATCTTCTTCAAAATTTTCTTAGTCCATATATTTTTAAAAAATGGCTCTGCGTCTTGTGGAATTAATTGTTGGATATCTTTAAGGTCTTTAATATTTTCCACGGACAATGATCTACCACCTCGCCACAAAACAGGTAGTTCAATTTGTATTAAAACTGGTTTTCGCCCCTTTCCTGCCTTTTCAATATTTACCTCTGAAAATGTGGGATCCGTTACATGATTCTTTATGTATAAAATTGAAGGATTTTCTTTTTTCGGTGTAATTACATGAGTCTTCAGCCGATTTGTTATCGCTTTTTCTATGAGATTCACTGAAACCATATCCTCTGGGGCCGTACGATTGAGAAGAAACTTGTTCCTTTGTCAGCAAGATTTTATGATTTGCATGTAGTCACTATCGGTGTATACTCTGGTGTGTTTTAAGAACACACTCCACATCTGTGAAATGTCAGTCTTAGGTAAGAAACTGTGCCCTGAGAGTAGAAAATTCAATGTAATTGGATCGAGGGAAGTATGATTTTGCAACACGTGAATGAGCATCAAGACTAACTTAATGCTTCTATTTTGGCCTCCACAAGAATCAAACCATAAAATTAGGTTTTTGATGGGGCCTTGAAATTTGGGTGGAAGGTTCAATTTGAAATTCGACCCCTAAGGGGGTGAAAAGGGGTTGTGTTTTCACAGATTCCTCAATATCTCTTACACCTGATAAGATATCGATTTGGTGTTTACTTGCAAAGATTATTAATGCAAATACCTAGAAACGTATTTTAGGATTTTGCCCTAATCAACCCCTAAAGGTGCAAATCTGGATTGGAGGTGAATTAAAGAACCATTCGTAATCTCCTATGTTTATTGAGTCAGAACATTCTTTTTTGGCATATAGATGTATTTTTAAAATATTTAGAAAGGGGTTTAAGGGAATTTGAAAATCTTAACCCTAAACAGGTAAAAGGAGGATAAACTGAAATAGAGTAGCGGGTTAAAATTACTAATTTTTTTCGCTGTGAGTTCCATTTTACAATAAAATAGGTTAAAAGGGATTTTTTTGAAATTCCACTCCTACGGGGGGGGGGGGTAAAATGTGTTTTCACGTGTTCCTCAATATCTCAGGATTTTGCCCTAATCAACCCCTAAACGTGCAAATGTGGATTCGGGGTTTATTGAGTTAGAACATTCTTTTTTGAATTTTTTTAATATTTACCCCTAAAGGGATAAAAGAGGCAAAACTAAAAAGGGGTTAAAATTATTTTTTTTTCTTATGGGACTAAAATGAGGTAGAAAACGTTTTTAGAAATTTCACCCACAAGGGGATGAAACGAATATTCCGCTATAATCTATATGTATAAAAGATAAAGCACCAACTCAACAACGTGGATCCGTTGTAATCCTTGGTACCAGGGACATGATATTTGGCAAGAAGAGTCCTTAGTTACATAGTGAAGTGCTAGGAAAGGAGTTTTAGAAATTCCACCCCTATAGGGAAGGAAAGAGGTAAAATGCCTTTTCATGAATTTCTCAATATCTCATAGGGCCGGTTGCAGAAAGCAATGTTAAATCTGGTGTTAGCTAACGCGTCGTCAAAGTGAACAAAAACGAATCAAATCTCAAATGCTTATGGTAACTAATACATTAGTAAACAAAATTTGATGCGATTTTGTTCACTTTGACGCGATGTTAGCTAACACCAGACTTAAAATTGCTTTCTGCAACCGGCCCTTAAGGCCCTATAATAGGTACCGATGAGGCCACAATTATATATATCAGCAATGAGATAACATTGTAGCAGTACATAGCTTAACTACTACAAGGATACCGGTAGGTATTATTAAAAACTGATAGATAGGCAACTTAAAGTGCAGAATCAGTATAAGGGGTTGAGTACCCTTTTATTAAATCAAGAGTAAATATTTTAGAAGGCTCGTGGTTATATTATTAAAACAATAAATAACAAAAATTATTTCTTCCTGTATGGTTGAGAAAGCAGAAAGAGCTTCTCTGAGTCGACGAGAAGCGATACTACTTATAAATCCTAGATTAAGAAGGATACAAAGAAAATAGCAAGGCTTTAATCAATAAATTCAACATTATATTAAGATATAATAATTTTTCAGGTAGATAGGATAAATCCAATGAACATTTTCTTTCTGAAAAGGGCAGTTATTATTTAACTGCTAGGTAACTAGGAAGCTAATACATACAAATCTTAATCAGGGGGTTTTCCTTGGTTCAGCTCTTAGGCCTCCTCGCTAGTTCCCAGCTCCTGGTTAGTTCTATGTTCATCATGGAAGGGTGTATTGATGTGCTCCAAGATGATTGGGAGGACGCAAGGGGAGAAATAAAAGAGGAAGGAGAACTTTGTTAAAAAACTTATTAATTATTGTTAGAAGATTACTCACCAATCAAAGGCCGCTTCTTTGGTTCGACGATGGGGTTTTCTTCTTAATATTGGGAAGATGAAGAGATCCAGATTCAAGGGTTCTCTGCATTAACCGTATGTTAATCCTAAATGAGTTAAAATTGGTTAGAGATTGTTTATATAATTAGACCACCGTCATAGCTTGGATATCGTTAAATAAGGGCATAAGCCACGATGCTAATAGATAACAAACTAGTTTCAAAGTAAAAGAATTGTTACTTACCTGCTAATAATCCTGAACGGGGACTTGAGCAGTTTTGCAGCTGTCAAGTTAGTATATATCAATTGCCATGTAGTAAGCTTTTAACCATAAGGGACTTTTCTTATACTCCCTGGAGTGACTTCAATTAAACTAAATATAGATTGTTAATCGGGATTAAAGTGTTAGAAAGAGGATTGTGAAGGTATAGAGAGCTCTTTATATTTTCATCTAATGCGAAAGAGATTGTTAGTTGGATAAGTATAAGAAATGTTCTGGATAATCACAGGTTAATTAACTAAAACTAATAATTAATGACATTTCTAACTTGTCAGGTATAAACTGAAATTAGGTAGGAATTGCATAACATGTGTAATAGCAAAAAGGCATAAACTTTAATTAATGAAAGGTAATTAATGAATTGTAAGATTGAATATACAACCGATTGTAAGTCTTAAAAAAATTAATACTTGATAATAAAGTTATGGCGTCCATTTCTTCTTATTACTGAACCAATACCTTTATGAGAAAGTGAATCAAACTAAAAGCCCACAGTCATTAGACCCTAATAGCAGCCGTGTATTGAGCTAGTCGGAGGCGCGTGAGCCTTCCAAGGTAAGTTATAAAAAGGGGGTACAACATGAACAAGAAAATAGCACGTATTGCTTGAGTAAGAAAGAGATAAACGTAGCAAATATTCCAGAAGGCTTGACGCTTAATTTAATTATGACATTTGTCAACTAAACATGCCTACTAAAATAATTTTATCGTGTGGTCATCTCTTTCTTACTCAAGAATTCTATTTTCTTATTCATGTTATCTTATTGCTGTTATAAATATATAATTGTGGCCCCATCGGTATATCTATTTGGTTTTTACTTAGACAGGTTACCTATACAAGTTCCTAAAAATGTAATTCAGGATTGTACACAGATCAACTCCTAAAGGTGCGAATTTGGACTCGGGGGTGAATTATAACACCTTTCGTATTTCCTGTGGTTCCTGATGACCATGGTTTTGGGCATATGTGTGTTTTTTAAATCTTCAAAAAGTGGTTTAAAGTTTTTCTTCTAAATTTCATTGTGAAAGGAGTAAAAATGGGGTAAAAGTAGAAGTTAAAAAAGAGGTTAAAGTTATTGATTTTTTTCCGTATGTCCAGTTTAGAGTAAAATAGAAGGATTTCCGAAATTCCACCTCCAAGTGGTGGAAACTGGTATGTTGCTACAATTTATGAATACAACGTTTAATAAGTACATTTATTATTTTTATTCTCATTGTTACACAAAACCTATAGTTTTATCAATCTATACATGGAGAACGACAATTACATACACATTTCCAGGGGATACGTGAAGCATGAAAGGGTTATGGAGAACTTATTTCGGAAGAATATTGTTTCCTTTTAACCTACAATATTGTTTTGCAGCGTTTGTTAGTTTAACATATTGAGTGAGGGAGAAGGGGACCATTCTAGGATTCGTTTAAGATTTAGAAGAAAAAACATTTGTAGTCCGTACAAAGAACGGGTATCTTGCTAGTCAGAAAATAAAACAGAATAGCTATACAAAAATAATGTTCTACAATATAATTTGAAATTATTATTTTTGGATTAAAATAAATGGTTATTGTAGTTAACAGAGAGCAATTTAAATTAAAAGGTTAATAATTAGAACAAACTATAAGTTAGTCTGAAATAATATGAATAAGCTGAATTAATATTTGAATAGTTTACTTGGATTTTGTCAGATTAATTAAGAAAATATACTGTATGTAGTTAAAAATAATCCAGGATGTTAGTTTTAAAACATTGTGTAAAAATTGTGGGTTGCTATAGTGAAATTGTTATTGAAGATAACAAATTATTTTGTTTGCGAAAAATGTAGACATAATTCTTTTGTATTAATTAAAATTAACAAAATAAACCCTTTATAATCAAAAGTTTATTAATGGAGTGATGTATACGGGTGTAAAGGACAAAATTAATTGAAAATAAGTGGAATAATCGAGAATTTTAAACAAAGACAAACTTTAACTTGTAAAAGGGGACCATTTACTTGTATCGGACTTTTTCCACTGTCTCGGGTGTTTACCACATGATATTTCGGGAGTTTTTGATCTACTACCGTCCTTAGGTGAATGAACTCCTGGTTAGTCCTGAGGACTGATATTTGTACGTCTTTTTCACGTACACTTGCGGCCGCGCTGGTGGCCTAGTGGTAAGAGTGACAGACTCGTAATCACAGCGATCAGTAGTCCCGGGTTCAAACGCCGGGGTAGGCACCGAGTGTACGTGGAAAAGACGTACAAAAATCAGTCCTTCTCGGCACTAACCAGTTCATTCACCTGAGGACGGGAGTAGACCAAAAACTCCCGAAACGTTGTGTGGTAAACACCCGAGACAGTGGAAAAGGTCGGATACAACACCTCATAATAGACCACTGTCAAAAATGACATCATTCAGACAACACCATTTACTTGATTAAGGACGAATTACTAATATTGGAATTAGTGAGATGAGTCCGTTCTAGTAGGGGTGATTGGAAGAGCGCTGATAGAGGTTCCTGTCAAGATGCAGATATCTGTAATTGATTTGAATAGGTATGCTGTCATAAAGTTATTAATGGAGTAATTAAAACCTGGATCTGGGATTGCTGGTTCAAGATCATACGAGTTGCAGTAAGGTGAGGACATCTGTGAATTGGAGTGGTGTTGAGTTGAGGTGTGCTGTTGCAAACTCATCATTGTGGTCGGTGCTTGTGGAATGTAGTTGATTGATTGGATTCCATGCTGGTTTCTGTAAGGAGGGCGACATCTTGGAGTTGCGGTTGTGTGCAATACAAGGGATCTACCATCTGGAAGAGCTGGTTGGTTGTTGAGGTTGGTGTATGAGACTTTAACAGTGTTTAATCCACTGTTACACTGTGGATTCAAATTGAAGTGGGGTTTCTGGTTGGAGATGCAAATATATGTGACAGAATAGGCTGGTTACATTTGTGCTGCTTCTACAGGAGAGTTGGATACATTCAGTGAGGGAAAGATAGCCAGGTACCGTAATTTCCCCTAACAATGGTCCTGGCCCGCAACTATGGTTCAACCGCACCGTTAACGCATTAAAATAGTTTCTTCCGTCGCCGTTATAGTAGAGTAAATAATTTGCACGGGAATTACTTGATGAATAAGCAAGCCAACCGATGATGGCAATTGACCTCGTGCATTCCGTCGCTCAACTTGCAGCCGCGCGTTTGAATATTTCTAAGAATTCGAGTTAAAAGTTAAAGTTTGTGTACTTTCCTCGCTACTGTTGTGAAGGTAAGTTCTATTACATCAACAGGTATTTCTACATGGACACATATATGTCCTTAGAATACTAGGTACATAACCATTTGGCCTATTTCACCTGTTTTTTTTTTTTTTGATCAGGTTAAGTGAAAAATTGTAACTCGCAATACAACAATAGTCCACTGGACCAAATGGACCATTGTTGTGTTCCCATGCAACTTAGAATTTATATGTGTTCTGACATGTTGGACCATTGTTGTAGGATCACTGATTATTTATTACTATATTTTTGTTATAGATAATGCCGCCAAGCAAATTAGCAAGACGGAAGGTCGGAGGAAGGCCATATACCTACTCCATATTCTGATGAACAATTACAACAGTGTCTCAATGATGTGCAATCACATAAATTGTCACAAAGAGAGGCGTGTGCTCGTTACAAAATTCCTCACAGTAGTCTCATTTTGAAATTAAAAGCTATAAAAAACAATTCTGTTAACGTACCCGGACGTAAATATATATTTAACAAAGATGAAGAAAATGCTTTTGTTCAACATATTATTGCTATGTGCGATTTCGAGTTTCCTCTAACCACTTTCGACCTGCGATGTATAATACAAAGCTTTCTGGACAGCTCTGGGCGTCAAGAACCATTGTTCACGAATAATCTACCGGGTAAACGTTGGGCCGAAGGTTTTTTGGCACGACAAAATGGAAAACTATCCAAACGTCTCTGCAGTAATATTAAAAGAAGTCGAGCGGCAATCGACGACAACATTATAAACTCGTATTTTGACAATTTGGCGATAGTACTTGAGGGTGTCCCTACCACTGCAATATGGAACTATGATGAAACCAACTTAGTTGATGACACTGGAAAAAAAACAGTCCTCACAAAACGGGGATGTAAGTACCCTGAGGCGATCAAGAACTCCACAAAAGCGGCAGTATCAATAATGGTGTGCGGCAGTGCCGCAGGCGAAATTTGTCCACCATATGTGAATTATAAAGCTGAGAAAATGTGGGACACATGGACCGAGGGGGGGCCACATGGGGCAAGTTACAACCGTACCAAAAGCGGTTGGTTCGACTCCTGCAGTTTCGAAGATTGGTTCATAACTATCATGTTGCCTAGAATTAAACGCAGTGCTAATGGAAAAAGCGTAGTTGTTGGAGACAATTTAAGTTCCCATATTAGTCCCAGAGTTTTAAATCTATGCAAAGACAATAATATCGCTTTTGTGGCACTGCCCCCAAACGCGACACATTTGACACAACCCCTCGACGTCGCATTTTTTTGACCTTTCAAAATAGCCTGGAGAGCTGTACTTGACGAGTGGAAAAACACTCCAGCAGGACGGCGGCATCCCACAGTGCCCAAAGACGTTTTCCCATCTTTGCTAAAAACATTATTTGAAAAAATGAAACCAAACAGTGAATCAAATTTAAAATCCGGTTTTAAAAAGACCGGAATTTATCCACTAAACCGGGAGCCTGTTTTAGAAAAGATTCCTAACAGTGATAGGCTTCATTCCAAAATTAATTTAGATTTAGTGAACAAATCGTTCACAGAAAATTTACAAGCCACGAGACTTGCTGAAACAGTCCCCAAAATCGTTCGCAAGAAAAAAAAGTCAATGTTGAGGCTGGAAAAAGCATATCACCCGAAGATATAAATTTAACAACAACGCTAGCAGAAGTTGAACCCCGTGCTGGACCATCCGGAATTAGACGCAAGAAGAAAAAGGCACTTCAGAAAATATCCAACAGTGACTCGGAAGAAAGTTCAGGGCATATGTCACTTGCCTCAGATACGGAATCGGAAGATTTTAATGATCATATTAGTGATCACTCAGAACCACCTGATAAAGTTCAGGAGAATGACGCTTTCATCATTGGTGATTTTGTTATTGTAAGGTATGATGAAGTATACTGGCCAGGGATTGTTGAGGATGTTCTAGAAAATGGTTTTATTGTAAGCTGCATGCAAAAAATTGGCAATTTATGGAAGTGGCCCGACGCAAAAGATGATCTTGAATATAATAAAAACGACATCGTTATGAAAATACCTAGCCCTAAATTATTTTCTAAAACAAGATCACTATACTCTGTTTCAGAATTAGATAAGCTATAATATATTATATTCGAAATAAAAGTTACCTGTAACGCTTTCGAATTTAATTTTTGCAGTTTTTGTGGTTCATTATTGAACTACCTAGCTCCAACTATGGTCATATCTATCATTTACACCGGTTTATACGGTAAAATCGGGGTGGACCATAGTTGCGCAACTTGAAATACAACTATGTACCACGTTTTCAAAATTCATAACAATTTTTTGGAGAGACTTTTGAAATAATTAACACCGTATGCTATTTGCATATATCATTAGCTACCAATAAAAAAATAATGAATTGAATTTGATTGTTCGTTCAGAATTTATCACCAAAAATATGCTAAAAGTGGACCATTGTTAGGGGAAATTACGGTATATGTAAAAATACACATTAAGCAATTTCAACAGTGAAATAATAAGTTACATACATAAATACTTACTCTTGTTAACATATTTGAATTGATATGTGTTGATCGAATATGAATTCAGCTTAAATGGCAGTTAATTTGACAGTGACAATTGAAAGATCTAAAATAATTTTTAAATAACTTTTCATTAACCAAATAATTTGTAGAAGTATTTAGATAGTTTAATCTAACGCAAGAACCTACCTGAGATAAGAGATTGTCATATTAAATGAGCTATTCAAAGAAATAAATGATTTGAATAGATAAATTGGAATTAGGGCAAATATTTTATTTAAAGTGTTTTGAATTGAAAGGATAGGAGCAGTTTAGTAGTCTAGTAGCGATTATTATATTGGCTTACAAAGTAGAGTCAATACTATAACAATATATATATATATATATATATATAGTGATACCTGTTAAGTTGTCACTTCCGGGGCACAGATGTGACGGACTGACCTCCACCTTTTCTACTAATATTATATACAAAATAAACCCATATTTGTGCTGAGGGGAACTTCCGCTAGAGATCCATCAAAAGAGGGGAAACAATTTTAGGAAATAAAATTTTCATATATAATGTTCATATGTGAGATAGAAAGTCACTTCCGCAGGTGATTAACATACGGAACCATATATAAGACATGAATCGCACGAAGTCACATCCGCCAGTGTTGTCAGTTTTTCATATTACAACGCTTAGAATGAAATAATCGCAGCCGTGTCTTCTGACAAGAAATGTGGATTACTATCAAGCAAATATATTCTATTTTAAAAGAAGGTACTTTTCAGCACGTGAATGTGAAACGCATTCATTAATATGTGCCGTTTAATAGGAAACGCCAATCTGTAACGCAAAGTATATTTTTAAAATACAATTTTTTGCACGTCCGGGAGTAGAAATCAGTTTCCAGGTTAAAAAAATCATGACAGAAATAATGTGTTATGCCCTAGGGAAATAATAACTTTATTATTTCCCTAGGGAGTAAAAACGATTATTATATTTTCAGAGACTACTAAAATGTGTAAATCTGTCAAAATTAAAATATCAGTAAATCAGGTTAAACTATTTTTTCACTTTTAATGTTACTTGGGGCGTGACAAAAAAGTATATAATCCTCAGGAGAGGATGCTATTATTCCCTCGGTGCTTTTAAACGCTCGGGCTTTGCCCTCTCGCTACAATTGCACCTCGGAAATAATCATGCATTTTTCTCCCTTGGTGTACAATGTACTATTTTACTGTGGCGTAATATTATTGAGAAGAGCTATGATGTAACATTAATTTAACAGATCATGTACTTAATGTTGAATATTTAGGTGTAATTTAATAATTTCAATAACAAAAAAATAGATTTAGTTTGGCTTATGTTAGCATAAAAAATTTGATTGGATACCGATTTCAAATCCATGACAAATGCCAATATGACAACCAAAATGTATGAAATGTTAGTGAATAAATATTTTTCGCCTACTGTGCTAATATTACTAACAAAATATATTACTCTACTAACCTTTCAACCAATGTCTACATTTGGTTTGTATAATACTGATATTAATCATTTGATGTAGATACACTGTGTGTGTAATAGGTAATTATAATTCTCATTAAATTCCTACATCAACAAGTCTTTTTACGAACCTTTTTTTTATAATAATCTGATTCGAGAAATACATAGCAAATACACATAATACGCTAGATTTGATTATTTTTATATATTTTTCATATTTTATGCTTAACCATTTTTGTCCTCGGTAGTTTACACTCTATTGATTTGATAATTTATGTTCAATGTTTGAGACCTTTGACATACATCTCACGAGCTCTAATCAGAATATAGACCGCCCAACTGACAGACTGACTGAACAGACTCTTGTTACCCGTAGCTTTGATGAAATTAATTGTATGAAGAGTTAATAAAATTAATCTATAAACCTAAAAATCTGTTTTGTTTCCAACATCACAGAGGAAAAATGACGTTGAAAATAAAGTAAATTTAAGAAAACATTTGTATTAAATCAGTAATTATAAAATAAAAATATATAAAATAAAATACAGTTCGTAAATAAAATAAAAAATAAAAATAAAATACATTTCGTAAATACAATAGAAAATTAAAATAAAATACATTTAGTAAATACAATAGAAAATTAAAATAGAATACATTTCCTAAATACAACAGAAAATTAAATTAAAATACATTTCGTAAATACAATAGAAAATAAAAATAAAATAATTACAATATTAGAAGGGGGATAACGTTCTTTTCGTATGTATGTAGAGAATTCCTTTTTCAAAACATGTAATTCTTTATTGGACCATGCTAAAAATACAATATTAAAATGTTGTTTTTAGAATCTACTTATATGACTTACAAACTCTTTGCTGTGAAGATTTGGGGGGACGCTTATAACGTTCATCTTGGTCATTATTGGAAATTTCATAATTTTTATCAGTATTATCACCATCTGAAATGAAACCATGTACTTTAAATTAATTTTTGTATATAATAATTTTACTATTGTCGTGCATTTCTATATCGTGCGACAATTCTACTTCATTGGAAAAAACGTCTTCATTGGAAAAAACTTCTTCATTTAGATCTTTGTTTGCACTCGTTGTATACTCTACATTCTGAAATCTTTTTGTTTTAAGACAATCCTCAATTCTAACTTCGATTTCCTGATGTATACACTGTTCAATCTGAATATCAGATGTAGTCTTGTTTTTTCCTACAAATAAAACCAAAATTACACAAGTATTAGTAAATGTTAAAGAAAAAGAATTTATGTAAAAAAGTAGATAACTTAGTTTAGTGCAAAGTTGACATATACCACTATTTATATCTTCCTCAGCAAATTCGACATTTGGGTCCAAATCAATATCTGCTAGAGATTTTCCTTTATATTGTACAGGTAAAGATCCTTTTTCTATCATAAGCAGCAATTTAGAAATTTTAGCAGTCTGGTAAACATCTACTGGCAATCTAAAAAACGAAGTTAGAACGTTTACATTTTAAAGTAAGTATCTTTAATAAAATAAAAATAGATGATTAAAAAAACTCATCCTGTAAATTTAAAAAAAAACATTTACTGGGAATAAGTTTCTTTGTATCTGTGGTTTTTACTTACTCGTAAAATTCTTCATGGGTTTTTTGGGTATGACCCATAAAATTTGAAAATTGTTTGGTTTCGTTGGGACTTAAGTTAAGAATTTGCATAACCGTTGCAATTTGTTTACGTAGTGTATTACTTGAAAATGCTTCTGGAGATTCTAATTTTATTCTTTTGCACAAAGTACGTATGGCAACATCACCTTTCCCCCATTTAATTCGACTACCAGGCATCGCAAAAACATATTCATTGTCTTTGTCGATGTATTCTAGCCGATGTTCCAATAAAGTATCAATCATTTTTTCTAAAGTTTCTGGTATTAAGACAACAACAGCTCTGGACCCCTTTCCACTATTTATAACCCTCTTGTACTTTGTTGTTAAGATTTTCTCTGCTTCCGTTAGTACTTGGTCAAAATCGCTGTAGTTGCTTTTTTTATCAGATTTATAATTTGTAATTTTCATATATTGTACATCTCCAATCCTACGCCTGTTGAATATAATTAGTAATGATAAACAACATTGTACTAACAGTTTGTAGGTTTTTTCATCTTTGTTAGAACTCAACGTCTGTAAACTTTCGTGGGCCAATAATGAAACTTCCTCTTTAAATCTTTTAACATCTCTAACTAACGGCAGCAGTAATGGTTTATTCCATCGTTTTTCATTAAGATCTTTATTAGCAAGAGATGCCATTTCTGTATTCCACCTTGTTTCAACTAATTTTTTAAAATGTTTTATATTATCTATCCAAATTCTAGAGTCTTCTGCAGACTTGCATTTAAAACCAGAACTTTCTTTCAAAATTAAATGTGTTAATTCATCACATACTGTTTTTAGTGACGTGCCTAAGTGCATCGCTAAACTTGGTGTTTTGTATGATTTTTTAGCATGATCGTATCCTACAACAATTCGTGTGGCATGTAGAACGTTGTCAAAATTTCTTGGATGTAACATATCTTTACAAGTTATGTTTTTATTATTTACTACGCCTCTGTAACTGAGCAGAAGTCGCGACAGTTCTCGCATCTTGTTACTACAAGAGTAAGCCATTCGTTCTTTTCGATGTCTTTTTAAATATGACTCGCCGAAATTGGCAATTAGCAGATCTTTTTTGGCCTCAAGGGCAATATCATCGGGTTTCATGAGATCAAATACCTGCATATGAACATTAATAATTATTATTTTATGTCACATCCTTAATTTTATAACTAGGCATACCAACTTCCGAATGAAGTATAATTAATTACATTTGAAAATTTCATAGACTATACCTAAAAATTTCTGTAAGTTTGCTGAATTCAAAATCTGTTTTATATTATTTGTAAATTAATTACAAAAATGAAATAGTTACCCAATACTACTACTTCTACTACTCAAAATTGTGAGTTCGCTAGTTATAACATTAAAGACATCAAATGGTGTTTTATGTCGTGGTACTTACTTGTTCTTTAACATGTAACTTTGAAATCACATTTGTAGGATCCATAGCACATGCAGTTAAAGTTTGCGACAATGACAGAGGGTTTTTCTGTTTGATATTGTTGAAGGAACATCCTTTAACGTGACGTTTTAAATATTTTTTTTTATATATTCCCTTACAGTAGGGGCACGGGTAATATTTTGAATTTTCCAAATTCATAATTTCTTGGCGTTTTGGTCTTATTACTTGGTTTATATATAAGTCAAAGTTGGTGTCGTTTCGTAATAATGCGACAGCATATCTTCTCTCTTTACTTTTTAAGGGGTAATCCAATATGTTTTTTACTTCCATTTCATCCTTATGATGTCTTTGTATATGTCTCATAAAGTTTTTATTATTAATCTCGTCTTGACAAAATTTACATCTAATTTGTTTTTCACTGCGTTTCTTTTGCTGTATTAAAATAGTAAGAAAACAGTAAGATAATAGTAATCTATGCAAGATTGTAATTGGTGCTATTTGAACCGAGTGAGTTTAAGGAACAAGACGTAGTTGAGCTCCCTAAAGAAACGCGGTTCAAAAAGACACTTCGGGGTGTGTTTCATACACTATCTTTTCTACGACCAGACTGCAATTAATAAAAAATTGTGAAAGTAGAATGGTTTTCTAAATTTTTAATAAACGTCATTATGGCACGCACGAAAAAGTTACTTTTTTTACTCCAACCACAATACCAAACTTTATGCATGGAAATTAGTGAAAAATAAACTGTTTTTTAACTGTCGCAGAAAAAATTTATTACCAAATTCCTACTAACTACAATTGAAGGCATTAGTAGAAAAAAAATACTTGAAATGACGTTTTCAATAGTCATACGTACTTCAGTCAGTGTTCGGGGGGGAGGTGGTGCGTGGAACACCAATGGCTCACTAACTTCCAAAATTTCTGGTATACTAGTACAAGATGTTGAAGAACTTTCAGTATTTTTGTCCAAATAATCACAAATATCAAAATCCTTGTCTCTGTCATCATCACATTTCGATTCGGATATGTACATTGTATACGTACTACTGCCACTGAAACGGTCTTCAGGATTAAGGACAAACTTATGAATTGAATCTTTTTTATCGTTAGCATGAAAACCACCCAAGAGGGTAATATCAGTATTAGTATTTCGATTATCATTGTCAGGTTCATCTACGAAATTGTAAATGCAACTAGTTTTGTTTTTGTTGTTTTCATTTTTGGAAATGCAAGCGTTATTATTTTCACTTAAAAGTTCAGTTTTAGAATATTCCAGAAAGTCCTGGTCATCAATCCATTTCTACAACAGCAAATTGTGTGTAATTAATTATTAACCTAACCGCATGGGTTAAAATTCAGGTAACCCAAAAATTAATCAAATGGGCATTACAACAACTGAGAAACTACAAATGAAAGTTTTGCGTATTTAAGGGCCTACCTTAAGCCATTCGAGATTTTAAATTATTATTCACGTAGATACCACAAACCGGTGGCCAACAGAGGCGCGTTAATTGTCCATTTTAGATTAGGCCATAAAAATGATGCCAGAATAGTACAATTTAGGATAATTTTGTTAAATGTATAGTAAGACGTAATGATATATTACTTATACGTGCTCACAAAATAAATAATTTATTATTATAATCATTGATTATAAATATGAGAACTTTTGAGAAAACGTACATAATTAAAATATAGCCGAATTCTTAAACTGCTTTTTAGCTCGATTCTCGAATATCTGCCCCCGTACCTTACAGCCACCTGTTCTTAAATAGGGTTCTTTATGGTGTCCGTTAAGGTAGCTTCGTTCCAAAGACAGGGAAGTCCCCGAATGGTTAGGTCATAAGCGTGCAGCATACAGGATTTCATTGCATAACTGATACTTTTTGTTAAAATATTTCGAGAACCGAATGAACTCAGAAATACAAGTTTCTCATATCAAAACATACAATAAAAATAAACCGAATGAATTAACGTTTCGTCTTTTACTAGGCAAAGAAAGGAAAACATTAATGCTTAATAATTAGTGATGGGAAGAGTAGAACACTTTTGAGAAGCGGAATATAATTAATTTGAATGCAGAACAAGCGAATGTAACTAATAATTCCAAATGTATGTCACACCAGTAGTATTTATTCAACTCAATTCGGACCCATCGTAAATCGTAATGTTATGACTCGATTGTATCGCTTAGTCAACGCTAGTGGATCCGCACAATGCAATATAAAAAATCCTTGAACATATGCGTCTTATTTATTCTCGACTATTAATATGCTGCATGCGGCATACTCCAATGACATAAGGGCGCCTTAGCAATTTTTTACGTTAACCCACAACGGAAATACCGGCCCTTATTGAAGAATAATCTGAATTAACTTCTGTTGAAACACCAATCAAAGTACATAGGTAGGTACTTACACGAGTCTTTTCAAAATTCGTTCGTCGTAATCCTTCCGTAGCTAAAGAAGTGTTTTTTGATAATTCCATTTCTGTAATTTAAAAAATAGGCTTCAAAGTTTTAAAACGTTTAGAAACGGACGGGCATAAAATGTACGTTAAGTTAAAAATGTGAAATAATTTTAACACATTTACTTTGGCAATTGGTATTATAAGCGCAAAGATTGTAAAAAACTTACCTTTGTTTAGCGCCATTTTCACCAACAAATGACCCCTGATTCCCTGCATTATTAAACGCCAAATCGGACTGACTCGATGTGGGCGATTCCAACCAGTTCAGCCCATGTGAAATTTACGACTAAAGCAACTATTCACGCCGTTTACAACGTTGCCATATTTTGGAAGTGACTTGTGCGAGTTTATTCATAAAAACTTTGGCAAATACATCGGAAGTCGCTTCGTACTAGGAGTACCTGAGCGCTGAAGTGATGGCAGCGCCAACGGTTATACGCCGAACTAATTGACGAACTCACTTTGATTAGGGGGTCAAAGTCACCTCCAGAACAAAATTGGGATTTGAGCTCTGGACGACATCTACAATCGAATGGCTTAAAAATCTTAGCAAAACGTTGTCACTTCCGAAATCGGAAGTGACAGTGTTATATATGAAGTCACAGCGTGTGTGCGGTACCTATTTCGGAAGTGACTTAGTATACTTTATCAATATATATATATATATATATATATATATATACATATATATTGATACGTGTTAAGTTGTCACTTCCAGAACAGATATACCGAAAACGTTGTCACTTCATATATAACGTTATGACTTCCGCTTACGGAAGTCACAACGAAAAGACTTCAAATTTGGTTAATTGAACACAGATGGCTCCACCTATCATATAGTAAATTTTCTTCTGGAAGTGATTTAACCCTTCTGTATCCTCAGCGAGACCTTTTAGTTCAACCATATATCGCAGGCGCTGAAGTCGCCTTAAGCGCGTATTTACAGAGATACTGTTGTCACGAAGGCACTTCCGAATACTGTACTGAACTTTGTTACTTCCAATTCGTGGCAACAGCGCTCAAATTGTAGGTCCAAGGTCGTGTACTCCAGGTAGATAATCGGGTCGAGTGTGGCATCTGACGAAATGAACGTGACTGTAACCTAAACAAACATTTTATACTTCTGACAATGATGTGATGAGATTTCATTCGCTGTCGTATGTAGTACATTTTCATTTTTCAATGATACAAGTTTGAATTATGATTACAGTTTTCACTTTTGAACATACAGAGCAATAAATTTTATAGGAATTAATTGTGAAATTGTACTTAAAATCTCCATTCCAACTAGAAACTTAACTCGTATATTTTAACTTTTCAAAGTATCAAATGAATTATTGCTAACAGTTTGCAAATAGAGCAAGTAAGAATATTTATTCACTTCAAATATTTGTTATTTTTTTCTACAATAAATTGACGCCTCGGAGTTTTTCAAGTTTGAAAATGGTTTTCTACTGTGTAGATTTTCTTTAGAATGTTGTCGCCTTTTTTGTAGTAAATTTGTAAGATGTTAGCAACGGTTTTACGATAACAACAAAAATAAATGTAAAAAGCCTAGAAAACGAGAATCATATGATTGCGATTATTTTTTATAGATTTAAATAAATGCGACACTATTTGAACTTGTAAGCTATTTTCTGCCGTCTTATCATCGTGTTGCAGCGGGCGCTTAAGTATAAACAAATAATAAAAATTGCCGTATTAGTAATCCGTTATATTAAATGTAAGAAAAATAATTGATAAAGCCCACGCTGAATTGCTCAGATTTGTATAATACGTGTATTATGGTGTCCTGAACATACTGTAACAACAAATTCTCTATTTTTGCATGTAATGGATTTATAATAAATAACCGACAAACAGGATTCTGTATTCCCAAATAAGATTAAAATTGCTATAAATAATTAGCAAAAGTGCTTGTTAAAATTTTTAAATGCGTTCTGTAATTATCTCAGTTTACATAATGAACTCTATATGAATTTATAAACATTAAGAGCAATGAAGTCATCTGCTGAATGCACTATTTTTCTGAAGGTTGCTGGCGGCTTGCTTGGCCAGTTTAAGAAAGTTTCCAAAAATTGGTGTTTGACCGCCGGCGCCGGCGCGTGTAGCGGCTGACGATTTTTTTCGAAGTCGCGTATAATAGTATATTATGTTATTAGGAGCAAAAGTTATACTTTATGTGGCGTGGCTGGACGGTTAAGTACAGCCGAGCCACATAAAGATACTTTTGGTCTTCCTCTGAAATATTAACAGCTAAAGATGCATTTTGAAATAAGATATTTACCAATATTTTTTAAAACATCAACTTTTTAAATCGAAGATTATTATTGTTATTAAACATCCCAATTAAAAAAAACTGACAGTTTCATCAAACTTACCTAAAATTTTAGTTTTCAAAACTAGGCACCAAAAACTGAAGTTTTGAAAACTAAAATTTTAGGTAAGTGTGATGAAACTGTCAGTTTTTTGAATTGGGATGATTAATAACAATAATAATCTTCGATTCAAACGTTGAATTTTTAATAAATATTGGTAAATAGCTTACTGCAAAATGCATCTTCAGCTGTTAATATTTCAGAGGAATGATTATAAAGATTTTTTTTGTTATTTTTCCCGTACTCCGCTAGTAGTTCCCAACAACCCCTCCAGAGGAAACGCGCCATTTTTGAATCACCCTGTATATTAGCAACCGTTGACTCTTTAGGTTTGGGCCACGTTATGCAAAATTAGTTTAGAATCTCAACAAAAATTCAAAAATATACAGGATGCTTCATTAGAAAAGAAAACTATCCCAACGCTGCAAACATTTCTGACGCACCGTGTATATTTAAAAATATTGTGCTAAAATGCATCCTAGTGTACAGTTTAGACGCCGATTTACAGAAACTTGTTATCTTGTATGGTATAGGCGCTTAAGAAGACCGTCACACTATTGGACCAACCTGTATAATCTTACCAAACTCAATCGAGACGACATATGACTTACAATACAATAAATTAGGATCTTTATGTAATTATTAACAACTGGAATTATTTTTTAATTGCATATTACCATACCTACATTAATTTAAAAAATACCTACATTTTTACATGAAAATAATATCTGTTGTTATGATACAACTACCCTATTTGTTATAGTGGTTAAATAATAATAAAAATATGATAAATTTGGAAGATTAATAAAATCAAATGTTGAGGGTTTTTAAATAAGATGGGTGTTAATTATAAAAATGAACGATGAATATTAAAATTGAGACAATTATTAATGTAATTTGATAAATAAAATAGAAATTGAATATTTAATTTTGATGGGTGAGTTCAACCATGATAAAAAGTGTAAATCAAGGTTATTTTGACAAGTATGCTTGCTTTAATAATAAGGAATATTAGCATGTAAATAATTAGGGCATTTTATATTTTTAAGAAGGCAGGAATAATAGTAACTACCAGAGATAAAAGTTTGTTAAAACAGTGATAATAACAAATTTATAAATAATGTATACAGAATTTGGAAGAATCTCATTTTTATAATAAAACGTTGGAAATTATGCCTTATTTAGTATGATTGTTGGTGAAATACAAATAAAGGGGCTATTAACAAATATACGTGATAAAAATATGAAAAGGTAATATTGAATTTAGTGGAACCATACAATCGGTGAAGAGATTGTGCAATGCCGTTAATTGAATGCAAATAACAAGAATACTACAATAATTGAATGGATTTGGATTTATTGATACATGTAAGATATAATTGATATTCATTACTGAAGTTAGTGATTACATAAAAGACAAGTCAATCGTTTAGAAGTAAGTTATACGAGGTAGCTGCTTGATTTGGACAGTTTCTATGGGTGTTGTTGGATACAAAGTACTAGCTGAGGAATAAAGAAGATTAGTTTGGGATCATCTATAATACTGAAACTTACCAGGAGTCTGTTGGCCAGCGGTGACGTTGATGAAAAGAGCAGGACCGGATTCTACGGACAGTTGGGGTTTTGACAGGTTGGATATGGTTTGAAGGATTACGGGGCGTCGTGGCTTTGACTATTGGAGAAATAAGCTGTGGGCGTTGCAGACTGTAAACATCAGTAGCCGTGAACATTTATAAGCTGTAATATTTGGAAACTTGCAGTAAAAACTTGAGAAGTGTTCAGATTTGTTTTTAAATTACTCATAAAAAAGTAGTTTGAATAACGAACAATAAAAGAAAGAATGAAATAAACATAATACAGTACTTACTTTAGTGAATTGATTAATGGATATGTCAGTATAAAGTATAATTGTCAATTCTTGGTTAAATTGAATTTGAAAGTCAAGCTGACAGTTGTTGTCATTTAGCAATCATAGAAGCATAATAAAATTTTGATTTAAATTAATAGATAACTGGATTGGCGAACCCACCCTGATTGTTTCAATTGTAATATTTAGTTTTAAAGTATTAAGTAAATTGATATATAATTTAAAAGTTTAAAATTGTTAACGGAGATAACTATATCAAATTAGTTTAAGAAAAGCTTGATTTTTATGTAGTATGAATAAAAATCATATTGTCATAATATATAATTTAATGAATAATATACGTTTCGCTAATACTATTAGCCTCTTCAGTATTTAGGTTACAATTATAATGATATGAAAATTGTCATACTGAAATAAGAAAAACCCACATTTAGATAAGCGAACACATAAAATTAAAGTTTACTTGTGTACTTACTTGTATTAAAATTATATTACGACAAATTATAGTTACAAAACATTTTAAAAAGACGATACAGGGAAATTAACATTTTCCACAATTTAAAATTTATTAAACGAAACATTACATATTGATGCAAGCACGTACATATAAGAATGCAAGGCTGTTCCTTATTTGTTATTTGTAATGCGCAGAGTGTAAAATTTGCAATTGTTATTTGACATGTACAGGGTTGTATTTATTTAAAAATTATGAAATTTTACAAAGTAAAGCCAAGTTTGAATATAATTTTATTTTAATGATAATAGCAGAATATAAATTATGAGAAAAATAATTCGATTGTATAATATGATATTAATTAAATAGGTTGTGATAAATAGAGCTTAGGTTTTCAATATTAGTTTTATAATTTATAGCCGTAGGACTTCGTTGTATTTCAAATATTTCCAAATCTAACCGTTTCTTTAAATTACTCTCTTTATGTAAGACTTTTGGTGTATTAAAATTAAATTTGTGGTGATTTTATGTGGCGTGATCAATTAAAGCAGTTTTTTGTTTGAGGGGGATACATTATTGATTTTTATTGAATATTTATGGATTGGCCACAAAAACTCACCACAAATTTAATTTTAATACACGAAAATTAACGTTGCAAGCCAACATAAAAATGAGAATTCCCCTAACCCCACCAGACTATTATTCACCCACCACTCGGAAGTTCGACTCTTGAAATGGATTCTATGTTGGCTGATTCCTAATACATTGCTTCTATGGGAAAAGTGTGAGTTGCTGGCAGTTCAGTTCAGTTCATAACTTTAATAAACTTGTAAATTTTACAAAAAAATCTCAAAAAAGTTACAAATACATTACAAATTATTGCTAAATATAACCAAATATGCAAAATCCAGATAGTATGCTCAAAAACGTATAAATATGAAAAATATGCAAAATGAAACATTGATTAAACGATTTGTTTTCACATAATTAGTATACATATGCAAAAAGTTTCGCCGGCATATCAGTTATAGAAAATATGCATTTGCCATATAATATCAGCTTTACTGATAACAAATAAGGAACAGCTTTGCATTCTCATATGTACGTGTTTGCATCAATATGTAATGTTTCGTTTAATAAATTTTAAATTGTGGAAAATGTTAATTTCCCTGTATCGTCTTTTTAAAATATTTTGTAACTATAATTTGTCGTAATATAATTTTATCTAACTTCCATAATTCAAGTAAGTACACAAGTAAACTTTTTTTTATGTGTTCGCTTATCTAAATGTGGGTTTTTCTTATTTCAGCATGGCAATTTTCATATCATTATAATTGTAACCTAAATACTGAAGAAGCTAATAGTATTAGCGAAACGTATATTATTCATTAAATTATATATTACGACAATATGATTTTTATTCATACTACATAAAAATCAAGCTTTTCTTAAATTAATTTGATATAATTATCTCCATTAACAATTGTAATATTTAGTTAAAGGTAAAAATTGATTTGAAAAGAAATAATAGGGCAAATACTAAATTAAAATAGACATATAAAGCATTGAGTAATTGCATAAGTAATAGATAGTCAAAAGTGGAGCTACCACAACATTATATTACAATAAAAATTATGATCAGTGGGGTTTCATTCCGGAGCACGTAGATTGCTCTCGCACGAATCCTAAATCATCACCGCATCTCTCGTGAAAGAGGTGCCTTTTTCGAAGAGGAGGCATTTTTGTGCACTTTCAGTTTATTAAAAAGTTCACCTGGTTAAATTGGCGGTTTGGTGAGTTCGAGACGAGGACTTGGCTTATTGTAGCGCCGCGCCGGCCGGACAATCTTGTTATAGACATTATCTACGCGTTCGTAGCGGCAGCAGACCCACCGATAGGGGTTACGCCCAATTTGTGTAAGACGAACTGGCAGTAAATGTTTTTAAGCCCAAGGGGCCTATATATTAAGAATTGTCATGTATCGTAGATATGCATAGTATACTAGTGACTTCCAGAGATTTGGCAACGTCGCAGGAAGTAGCAACGACGTATCAGCCTCTTAATATATATATTTTTTGGAAGTCACTTCGTATTTTTCGTATGCTATATATATGACCCCATAAAAGTCAATAATCGTTTCCCCTCTTTTGACATTCGGGTTTAGGAGGTCCCCCTAATTACATTTGTAACAAATTTGTAGGAATATACAATTGGAATCACTCGGAAGTTAGGAAGCCTCTTCTATATGCTGGAAGTGACAACTTAACACGTATCAATATATATATATATATATATATAGGGCTAAATGGTATCTTGTTGAGCCCCTTACATTATTGGGCCGTTGTTCCACCCGGCTTTAAAAATTCAGTCCGGAAGATATAAATCACTTTATATGCGGTTTTTTATCATTACGAGTCAAAGCAACTTCAGAGGGGTAATGTTTTTAGAAGTTTAGTTTTTTTTATATATAAATAGGACCATGTGAGTCCGTTGATATGATTAGTTCGTTATTTAGCCCGTTTGTATATAAATTTATATCTGTTGCACGTTGTGTAGCCCGTCGGTGTTGCCAAATGTATTCCCATGTGTTATTGCATCACGTGATAAACTACAGATCTTCCACACAGAGTTGAGGAAGCGATCGGGCCGCTCGAAAGCATTAAGTGAGTGGTGTTTTCTTATAAGTAAAGTGGAGTGCGAAAAAATTGTTGAAGGCGTGGTAGAAATATGGTAGCGCTAGCTGCTGAGCATAAAAGGGATAAGTTTCTATGTATTCTATCTTTCGTCGAACTGCAAAATTCCAAATAACTACCATAACTGAGTTCTTCATTTTCTCAGTTAACGCATTTAATTACATAATCCAGGTGGCTGACGTCATTAACAATACATTGACCTAAAATATTTATAAATCCGTTAAATGCACTACTTAATGGTTGTTTGGTAATTAATAGTGTTAATTGCGTTACGTATTGCATTAATTGTTCGCAGACGATTATAATACAGAAGTTGCTGCAAATACAAGAACAACAACAAATCCAAAACGGCAGAATATTAAAATGGCGCCAAAAACGTAGTCTTGTTTATGTAATGAATTTAGTCTCATCGTAAAACCAAACCGCCACTATAGCATTTTATCAGTGTGCTGTGCAAATCGAAGAAACGGACAATGTTCTACGGGACAAGTGTAATACTTTCAATGAGTTCAACCAAATCCTAATACAATGCATTATGATACAAACATGCATTTCACACCTCAGCTACAACGATATTCGCAATGTTTACAATGGACTTCGAAGAACCAGAACAGGGGCATTTGAAGCCAATTAGTTTCAAAAAATAGAACCGCGGTGACCAAACGCAAATAAATATTTTTGTATCTACAATACGAAATGCTACTTTTGCATTCGAAATGACAGATTTTTTAGCGAACCGAAGGCGAGCCTAAAAATTCGTTTGATAATAGAAAAGCATTTCATATTCGAGATACATTTTTTTAACTGCAGTAATATTAAGAAAATTATAATTAAACATTATAGAACTGCCAACATGCGTTTATTTGACAGTTTATAAATAATTAATAAACGATTGTCATAGTGATATTGAAACTTTTAATTTACATATTGTAAGAAACTAATTAATTAATTAACTATATAGTATAATAATATTGCGAAAACTAACTGTTTAAGTTAAAATAATACCTTCGTAATATATACAGTATACACTCCCCTCCAAAAAAACGGATACTTTTTAAAATTCTATTTTTATACAACAGATCATTGCCAAATGTCTGAATATGCATTTTATACTTATGTCAGTATTGCTTAATGACATAATAATAATAAAAATTGGCAATTTTTTTTATTAAAAAGATGAGGAAAATGAAAAGATATGTAATATGAAAAACAACAATTTGATTTCAGAAAATAAAAAAACAATTCAACTTTGATTAGTACTGTGTATTTCTACCTCTAGCTCTTATTACAGTTTCCATTCGTCGTGGCATGCTGCTTATGAGGCCTTGCATAAACTTTCTAAAACAGCAAACAATTAATAAATTGTTTTAAGCGAAACAAACACACATTTTAATTGTTACTAAGCGTGACATAAGGTCACTATATTATTAAGTAATACTTAAATAAATTTAAAATGCCTATTCAGACATTTAAAAAGTATCTGTTGTATAAAAATATACTTAAAAACAATGATCCAGTTTTTTTGGAGGGGAGTGTAGATTCATTTTATTTACTAAATTAATTTAAACGTCCCTGTTTACGAAAATGGACCACTTCGGTCGTCGAAAACAGAATGAAAATGCGTGCCAACATTGTGTGACAGTTTTCGAAAAACGAATAAAAACAACCTGCAGCACGAAAACGCCTTGAAAATCATCCAAACGTTCTCAACATAAATTTAGTTGATAAAGGTCAGCAGACAAAAAGGGTAAAGCCAAAAAATCGTTACTACCATCAAAGCATTAATTATAGACATCAAATTTGGATTGAGGTTCAAAGTAAACTACAATTATTGTATATTTTTCACCAGCAATGTTAAAAAACACCCAAATACAACCAAGAAAAATGTTTTCAAAATTAAGAAGTTTAAATGTATATTTGTTTAGTATAGCCATTAAAACACCGCTCGTCTCTGATTTTACCTGTTATTTAGAAATTTCTATCGCATCTGTATACATCGTAATCATAATTGAATAGTTCAGAATTGCATACACTATGCTCAATCTATGGCTCTGATAAGACTATTCCATCGTAATCCGTCGCATACATGTTTCTGTAAAAACCTCCCATTTTCGTTCGAAGTCTTCGTACAGTTTGATATTAAATTGGAAGAATGTGTGTTTATAAAGACATACCTATAAAAAATAAGGAAAATCCAATAAAGTTAATTTGTACAGAATGTATCAGTTAATCGTTCCAAGTCTTGAATGATTTTTACCGCTATAATTTTTTCCTTGCTATTAATGTGAACCTTGGACCAAACGTTACCGAATTCGTACTAATGCGATGGACATGTGAGGATGTCCATTCTTGTTTTGGTTAATAGTTATGTATGCTACAAGTGAATACAGAGGCATTTTATCCATAAGGGGAAAATTTTAGCGCACGAGGCACAACCAAGTGAGGTAATTTCCCCGAATTTCCTCGTCGAAGCCCCTTTGTAACTTTTATTTTATTTGATAGTTGTTGTTCTATTTTGACACGACTCGTCATATTACTATACAAGCCCAGAATCACATCATTTGGCCCAGTTAAGATTTTTCAGGTATCTTTATTTTGTACCCACAAAAGAAAATCTTTTTGGTCATGATTCGTACATCATAATTGTAGGAGTTTTTAGAAATATTTTAAACAGCTTTAGCAATAACAAATTACAAAAGATAGTCGGGAAACACTAACTTAAAAATAAATTACCGAATCATTTCATTTGTGATATGTTTTTCGGACTTTTTCCACTGTCTAGGGTGTAAATCACACAACGTTTCGGGAGTTTTGATCTACTCCCGTCTTTTCATTTGGATCATATGATCAAATAAATACCATTTCGTTCACCTTAACATGTTTTGGATGAAGTGAAACAAGCTGTTTGTTGTTTAATAACATATAGACAGTCTAGTGTCTGTATTCTTTTTGCAAAAATGGTACGTGGTGAAGCTATTGTCAATTTGTTGAATTTTCGTAATTCCTGTGCAAAATTTACAAACAACTGCAATTATCGTATTATAGTGAATGAAATATACGAACTCCAAATATTACATCAGAAAATTTAAGAGCTGTACTGATCTGGCCCAAATGATATGATTCTGGGCTCGTAACGTTTTTGTATAGCCTGAATATAGATCTCCTTAATTTCTCTTTGTCGCATAACCTGCCATAATTTAAATAATGGGACACTGTCGTAGGCTTTCCTTAGGTCTGTAAAATACATATGGGTCTCGAGATTACATGCTAGTCGTTTGTCTGTCGGTTTCTGTAAGCAAAACATGTTGTCTACCACAGATCGTCCAGCACGGAATCAACTTTGCTCATCTATATCTGCAACTTCATTCTCGAGCCTATTTTTATTATTTTTCCATAAATTGTTTGTAGCGAATTTGTAACACTCAGTAGTCTATAATTACCAGAGTTTGTTTTATCCCCTTTCTTGTAGATTTTAGTTATGTATGCCGTTTTCCACTCAACTGGAAGTTCTTCTCCTCTTAGGAACAAATTAAATACCTGTGTAAGTGAGAAGTTTATAAATTTTTTCTGGTACGTGCCTTAAAAGTCCAACAGAGATGCCACCAGTTCCAGGAGCCCTTCCATTTTCCATGCCGACTATAGCTTTTTAGTTTTTTCTAGCGTTATCTCTTGCTAAGCTAGTGGACTTTGATAAACTTGCACTGGAAAAACGAATGTGTCAGCTATATTGATTCTGTGACTGTATCTACCTGTTATATTTTATTCAACTCATAGTAGCCGATCCCGAAATCCCGGTAAGTATTGCATTTTTACTGCGGGATTGCAAACTCTAATACAAAGTAAGGAACACAAATATCTGTAAACTGTGATGGGACAATACCTCGTTGTGGAGTTATACGAGTAAAAATCATTGTTTACCTCAGTTTTTTGCTCCTATCTCTATGTAAATTTGTATACCAGAACCGTAGTTCACAATTTGTGACTTTAATTTCAAGCCATTATGTTTTTAAAAGATTTGCATGTAAAAATCTTCTTGGGCACCTACCGCTTACACACTTTTCTTTAATCGCGTACTTCTGGTCAAATTTAACTATGAAAGTTATCAAAAACGACTTGCATAATTTATTCTATGGGTATATGCAAAATGTTTAATTAAAATATGCTCGTAAAACTTCCTACAGGCTAGTTACAAAACTATTGTGAGTTTTTAAATGCAGTGCGACTTGAGACATATTTTCCGGAAAACCATTTTTAAAAATTCCGGGAAATACTCAAAGCATGCACTTGCTGTCGGGCTTGGTGACAATGTACTAAGCCGTGGTTAAGCATCCTGAGTTCCTCACTCCTGCTTCAAAGATCTGAGTACAATTTCTGGTAAAACAAATGCACATAAAGAAAAAAGCAGTCCCAATATTAATCGAGTACCGCAATTAATTGCGCCAGTGTTTTGTATTTTTGGAGTCAATATGGGGAATGCACCATAAATCAACAACTGTGTCAAATAATTTAGTTCGAATTCGAAGTTGTGCTTATTTGCACGGTTCTTTTAATTTTTTGTATGAATTAAGTAGATACTTCATATTTTAAAAATTAACAAGTATTAATTATAGATAGAAAATGCCGGGCTGCAGTGTGTCCTGTTGCAGCAATCGTTCCGAAAATGGGGTTATATCGTTCTCCATACTCCAAGGAACCAATAATCTAGAAGGGAGGCAAATCTAGTTAAAATGTATCGATAGAGGAGAATTGCCCCTTAGGGCAAGTATTTGTGAAGTACATTTCCGCACACACAAATGACTTTCATCAATATGCATCATAATTTTGTTTCAGGCTCATTTTGAAGGAAAGGAATTTTAATCTGAAAAAATTAGCGATAAGAAATAAATTATTCAAATAATATTCCATTCCCACCATTACAGCTGTAAATTTGTAAAGCCCTCCTCCAAAAAAGCGAGAATACGCAAGCAAAAATCTGTGATTTAAGAATTGGTTTAGTATACCGGGTGACAATGAGATAGGGCCATGCTTATATCTTCTTTATTTATGAATCGATTTGGATCAGATTTTAAATGTAGATACTAGACATAATTTATGAATGACCGATGGATATATTCAAAATGTCCGACTTCCCGTTACACCGAAAATTACACCAACTTTGATTTTTTAAATTAATTACCCTATATATTTTATGTTTTTCGAAATCTACCAGTCAAATTATATAATAATAGTCTCGCGAAATTTTCATTTTTTCAAACTGATTTTTTTTAATTTTATTTTTACGGTAGAAGGGTGTGACTTAAAAAATCTGTTCTAATTAACTATAGCAACTAATAATAATAGCTATTTTATCAATAAAGTTAATAACAAACCCTTAATAAAAGAACAAAATTTGCTAAACACATTTTTTAAAAGAAAAAGTCACTTTTTTAAATGGCACCTACGAAGGGCCATTTTGTCATTAAACAGAAAATGTAATTACCAATCTAACGATATGCATCGTGCACTACTTTTTCGTTATCTAAAATTGAAGAATTATTAATTAATTTTTTTTTAATATTTCTGTGTAATATAACACCACTCTTGCATGTAATTTGAGTCGTAGATTGCGAAAAACAAAATATATAAGGAAATGCATTTAAAAAATCAATGTTAGTGTTATTTCCGGTTTAAATCGAAAGTCGGTCATTTTGATTATACTTGTATGTCAATCCCAAATTATATCTAGCATCTTTGTATCAATTTTCATCCAAATTAATCCATAAGTAAATGAGATAGAGGCATGGCCCTGGTCTCATTATTGTCACCCGGTATACTAAATATATAACTGTTATTTTTAGCTCAATCTTATACTTCTGTAAGCTAGTACTATACAGTCATGTGCCAGAAATGTATGTGATTGTAGTAGCTGAATATAAAGGTTGAGTTATGTATAGGGTATATTATAAAGAAAATTATTTTTTTCTCCAACCACACGGATAAGACGTCATATTGTCAAATAATTTTGTATAAAAAGTAAGCCATTTCGGGATGTTCACCAATTACCTTGGCAACTGTACACTTTTCGATTCATATTTGCACTAGTACAAAAATGGACGCAAGATAGGGTTTTACATGTTAAATTTTAAATAAAAAACAAACGCTTCGTCAATATTCGGCAATCGCCGTCGTTGTTGTTTATTTTCCCCGTATAATGATTGTTTATTTGAGCCATGACAGTTCTGCAATATAACCTACAATGTTTGATTCTAAATAATAATTCATATTACCGAGTTTATGAGTAGTTGGAGAAAAAATAGTATGATTCATTCGCACAAAAAATGCGTTTTCGGGACGCGTGAGACTCGCCGGACTCCGCTGCGCGTCGTCCGGCGATCTGTCTTACTTGTCCCGAAATCATGCATTTTTTGTACTAATGAAACAAATAACTATATAGGTTACGAAACTTAAGAAGTCTTAGATTTGAGTAGCGTTGAAAATCAAAAATGCGTTAGCAATTTACAGTTTCATTGCAGCAGTAAAATCGTTGCCATGCGTGTTCTTGTAAAATATGTAATGAATGTACAGTAAAATGTATAGGTACTAAAGTGTTATGTTCAAAATTAAAACATTTACAAACAAAGTGTATGTTTCTGTTTAATATAAATAGACATTTACTTATATTCATTGTTTACGATCCATTATTATTGTACGAGATTTTTGTTTTAAATTTACCCTACTAATATCAAATATTTGTCATATAAAAATCCCTTAAAAAAGTAAATAATATTTCAATACACATTACTAATTAATTCAACATTTATTAATACATATACCCTAAGACTACATTATATGTAATGTATTAGTTTAATAGGGAATTCCGACACGTTCATTTAATCAACTGGTGTAAGATTACATCGAAAAGTCGGACTATTAGCATACCGTACAGTGTTGCCTAATTTCGGGCCACACAACGAGTGGTGGGTGTAGTGGGCTGCACAATGTCTGTATACGTTTTTCGTGTATATACAAGGCGCCCCCTGGTGAGCGGTACCCTGAACTAGATGCTGTATAAGGGATATGTAATCATAGCATTGATGAGCCCAGCCAAAAATTTGTGTACGTATTCCTTGTGCACGTTTCAATTGAATGAACCACATATACACGTTGATTCGTTGATGAGCCCTCACCTGGGCTCAACACCGTATGATTGGGCTACACAGCGTATAGTAAATATATCCTATGGGCTGGATAATGACCGTCTATATCTCTATATATATATATATATATATATATATATTGTTATGATACACTATATTCTTTGATAATTTAAATATGAATACTAAAGAAACAGTTTAGTCAAATAAATTTGGAAGTCAGATATAAGCAAATTAATGGATCTAAATACATGTTAAAGTATAATGAAATTAACTTTCTTATTATTGGTTAGTCAAATAATAGCATAATGATTGATTACTCAAACTTAATCTGTAATAAGAAAATTCTGAATAGGAATAAATACCAAGGTTACTACTAAAATGTATCTGTTATGATAATTAAAATAAAATATCTGTTTTGATTATATAAAAAAGTGTAGATAGGAGGCAACAAGAATCGTGTCTAATAGTAATAATTTGTAATTTGTTTAATTAGTTACTGAAACAACTCATAAAAAACAGACATGTAATTTTGAATATAACGAATTTGGAAAATAAAAAAACCAGAATTTATGCCTTACTTTATGTAATTATTTGATCAAATACCATTTAAAAAGGCTGTAAACAAATATACTTGGTGGAGGTATAATATTATAAATTGGAACTTATAAAGGAATACAATCGGTGAAGAGATTGAACCAATGCAGTGAATTATAAATAATCAATACAGAAGATTACATTATATGAAGAGAATTGGATTTATTGATACTACATTGGAAATGGAATACAAGACACAAACAAGAGGTTAGTACGTGCAGCGAATTGTTTTTGGGAAACCTGTGGGTATCATTGAAGACGTAGGACCATCTAAAAAAAAAAGACAAATTCATATTTGGAACAAGATTTATGCTGACACTTACCAGAGAGGGATCGGAGCCACAGTAATCCAGTACAGGAGCTAGGAGACTTGAAGTTAACAGCAGCAGGGGACAACGACAGGAATCCAGTATAGGATGTGGAAGTTTTGAAGTGGATGGCAATAAGGTGAGGCTGGGAGTTTACATTCATCGTAGGTGATGCAGTTTGGATAAGGACTCAGCAGGTGTTTGAGTGCAGTCAGAGTGAGGATCCAGCTTAGAAGGATTTTGGCAGGATTAACAAGCAAAGTGTTAAATCAGGTTTGTGTTTTAAAAGGTTAAATGAAACATTTAAAAAGCTATAACCAGTAAGAAGGTATAAAAAATACAATTGAATTTCATACTTACAAAATAGATTGGTGAAAGAATTACATATTAGATCTTATTGTAAAAACCTTGATATTCGTTCTGAATTTTGATTAATTTGACGTTAGTTGTCAATTTTTTTTGAAAGTCAATCAACTTGCAATTAAACAAAGAGAATTTGACAAATCAATCATTGGGTTACTAGATATTGCGAACCACCTGAGAGAGTTTCATTAAAAATATTGTAAAATACGGATTTGAATTGAAAGTTAAAAATAAAGGGCAAAATAGTAATACGATAATTTAAATAAATTTATCAGCTAGCATAACATAGCAAATTTTATGGCGCCGCAACGAGAGGGCATAGCAAATTGATGTAGCTTGCCAATGTCAGGTAATTGAAAAGTCAAATGTAAGATTAGAAAATACAATCAAACCCGTTTATTTGAATATAGCTGATAAACCAGGTTTATGGTTAATTTGTAATTAACAATCACGAATAAAAGAACAGAATTGTAAAAAGGTAAAAGGGTATCATAACTAAGTTCTTTTGAGCAAAAATAGAGTAACAGAATAGGACATTTAATTTGAGTAACTAAAGTATTGGATAACGGATTCAATTGGTAAATCAAATATAAAGATATACGATTCATTATAAAGGGTTATAATAAAAAATAGGTACATTTAAACAATTTAACTGAAAGATGGCAGATAAAAGGGTTACAAGGAAAGGCAAGAAGGTGGAAGAAGAGAAAGAAGAAGGACCAGAACAGATGGAAGTAGTGGCGAGTAGCGCAGGAGTAGAAGGTGAAGAAGGACAGCTAGAAATGGAAGTACAAGGAGACCAGGTAAGGTTACAGGAAGAACATACAGAAAAAGATGACAGGATGAAACAAATAATGGGAATGATGCAGCAAATGCAAATGCAAATGCAGCAAAGTAATAGGGAGCTGAGGAAGGATTTTGCGAAGAATGCGGAAGAGTTGAAAAAGGATTTGCAACAGGCAATTGAGGAGCAAAAAGAACAGGCAAAAAGGATGGAAGAATCGATATTGGGATTAAGAGAAGAATTTAATAAGGTGCAAATCGAGAATAAGCAAGAATTGCAAGCACAAATTAATAAGATGAATGAAACATTAGGAAGTTATAAGGAGGAACTCAAGAATGAGGTGAGAAAAGAAAGACAGGAGGAACGCAAAGAGATAGAAGAAAATTTAACAAAGATTATGGAAACTAAGTCAGTACAGGATAAAGAAGAGTTAGATGGAAAGTTAAAGCACATACAAAGTCAAAGTAACCAGATGCAAGAAGAAATTAAAGATAATAAAAGCAGAGTGAACTCATTAGAAGAAAGTCAGTCGACCAAGTTAAAAGAGGTAGAAGATTCATTGAAGAAAATACAAGAAGGCACGGGAATTCAAAATGGAAGTTTAAGAGGAAATTACATGGGGATACAAGCAGATATGTTGCCCATTTTTGAAGGTAGGATAGGAGAACAGCCGATGACCTACTTAGTGAAATTAGATGACATAATGAAGTCTGTGTTTGATGAACAAAAACGACTGCAAATTATTAACATGACCCTAAGAAATCATGCTGACATTTGGCACAGTATAGTTAAAAATAAATATAAAAATTATCAGGAATTTAGGCAGTTATTTATGAGTCAGTACTGGAGCAATGCACATCAAGCTCAGGTAAGAACGCAATTAACAACAGGTAGGTTTTTTGAAGGAGGCAGTACTAGGGAAATGTATGTAATTAATAAGTTTAATAAAGCACAACATCTAACGCCTGCACTGGCAGAAGAAGAGATAATTCAACATTTATCTCGACATTTAGAAGGGGAAATAACAAGAGCTGTAGCGGTCCAAAATATTAAGACGATGAAAGATTTCTTGGAAATAGTTCGAAATTATGATATGGCTATTGGTAACAAATATCGAAATTTTAACAAGAATGAAGGGCCTAATTTTCCAAATTTTAGTAAAAGAAAATTTGATGAAGTACAACAAAATAAATTCAATTTTGGCAGAAGTAATCACAACAATTTTAGACATAATGATCGAAACTTTAATGCATATAATTATAATAGGAATAATGACAGATGGAGAGGTGACCAAAATAAGAATTATTACGAAAAAAACCAGGAAAGGAACTACCCGAACAAATATGATAACAACTATGATAGGAAAAGATACAGGAATATGATTGACGAGAAAAATCAGGAGAAAACGAACCAAGAAGAGGCAAGAAATAAATATCCCAATCGACAATATGTAAATACACTATTTAGACAAGATTACAATAAAGAAGAACCAATACAAGAAAATCGGAAAGAAGAAGCTGAGGTGTATGAAGGTACCTCAGTAGATAAAAAAAAACTTCAATTTTAGTTAATTTAGTTAAGAACCTCACGTGTTTTAACACTAATTATGAGAATAATGGGGAATTTTTACTGGAAGACGAAGAAGAAGATAATCAAAATTCAAATTTACCATTTATTAAAGTTCTTTTAAATAATACTGAATATTTAGCTTTGATTGATAGTGGTGCAATGGCATCTTTAATAAATGAGGAAGTAATTTTAAATAATTTAGATGTCCTGTACAAGAATATAATTAAAGTAAATAAAATAGATTTGCTATCAGCAACCAAAAGAAAGATATCAACCACAAACCGAGTGTTAAATGTAAAGATAAGTATAAATCAATGGGAAGATTTTGTTAGATTGTTTATAATAAAAGGTCTCACTGTCGATATGGTGTTAGGAATTGATGTAATTCAGCAATTAGGGATTCATATTGATGGAACACAAAAGTGTATTCATTTAAAAGGGGTAAAAAAATCTTGGAACTGTACCAATAGTGTCAGCCGAGAAAATAAGTGTGTTCAATTAGATAGAATTGGAGATACAATGAAGTATAAGGAAGGTATAATAATTAATAATAATGTAATATGTGATATACAGAGTGATAATAATTATAAGGGGGTTTTGCTGAATGATTTGAAAATAGCTGAAAAGAATAAACAATTTGAAGGCCTAATATTAGAAATAATTTATAGAAATAAGGAGGTTATTAATGAAAAGGTAGGACAAGCACAAAAATATATTCATAAATTGCAGGTTGATGAATCAAAAAGTTTTAATAGTAAATCTTACCCTATTCCATTTACATTAAGAGGACAAGTTAGAAATGAAATTAAAAAAATGGTAAAAGATGGAGTAATAGAATCTTCAAAGAGTAATTTTATCAATCCTTTAGTTGTAGTTAAAAAACGTGACGGTTCTTTACGTTTATGTTTGGATGCACGCAGAATTAATCAAATAACAAAGCCACAATACGAATCTCCACAAACGATTGATGGATTGTTAAGCAGAATTTGGGATAAGAAAGTTTTTACAAAATTAGATTTGAAAAATTCGTTTTGGCTGATTCCGCTACATGAAGAATCGAGAAAATATACTGGTTTTAGTATTGATGGGGAGATTTTTCACTTTAAAGTGGTACCATTTGGGCTATCGACTTCTTGTGCAGCTTTAGTTAGAGCAATGCAGAAAATATTAAACCAATTTGAAGACTTTTGTGTGCATTACGTCGATGATATTTTATTGTTTTCTAAAAACGAACAACAACATTTACAACATTTAGAAATTGTAATAGAGACATTAAACAAAAATGGATTAAAACTGAATATTTTAAAATGTGAATTTATGCAGGATAATGTAACATATTTGGGATATGAAATAAGTAGAAATGGAGTAACCATAAATGAAAAACGTCTTGAAGAAATCAAGAATTTACCTCGTCCAACAAATCTAAAAAAATTAAGGGGGTTATTAGGTGTTTTCAATTATTACAAAAGGTTCATAAGTAACTACTCAGAGTTGACATTACCATTAGTGCAATTATTAAGAAAAGATGTTAAATGGTTTTGGAATGAAGAAAGAGAAAAGGCAGTGAATACTATCAAACAGAGGTTTTATGAAGGATTATTGCTGAAATATCCGAATTTTGAAGAGAAGTTTATACTACGTACGGATGCATCTGATCAAGCAATTGCAGCAGAACTAATACAAGTTCAAGATGGGATAGAAGTACCCATATGCTTTATATCAAGAATATTAAAAGGGTATGAAATTAGATACACGGTAGCAGAGAAAGAAATGTTGGCAATTATATTCGCAATTAATAAGCTGAAATTTTATTTAACAGGGAACAAATTTGATATTGAAACGGATAATTCTGCGATTTCGTTTTTGAAAAATAAAACTTTCCATAATGACAGGTTATACAGATGGGCATTGTATTTACAACAATACGAATTTGATATCAAACACAGGCCAGGAAAGTTAAATGTAGTTGCAGATTTCTTAAGTAGAAAAGATATACCTAACTATGAAAAACCGAAACAGATCCTGATTGGAATTGAGAAAATTTATGAGGAAGGAAGATTGTCTAAACAAGAAGTTTTAAATAAGCAGAACGTAGAAGAAATTCAAGAATTAAAAACGTTAGTATTACAAAGTCAAGATAAAAATTATAAAGGGTATCAAATTAAGGAAAACTTGTTGGTAAAGGTAATAGAAAATAAAGAATTATTGGTTTTAAGTAAAGAAGACATGTTAGAAATCGTAGAGGAAATTCATACAATATTTGGACATTGTGGAACTAGAAAAGTTTGGTTAATGTTTAGGGAATGTTTTTATACGAAGAATGATATTAAATTAATTAAAAAACTCATTCAAACGTGCCAAATTTGTCAATTCGCAAAGGAAAAGAACTTCAAGAATCAGAATATTGTAAAAAGTATTAGGGTAAATGAACCGATGGAACTAGTAGCTATTGATTACTTATCAAACTTAGTTACAGGACAATATGGGTTTAAGCATATTCTGATTATGGTAGATGCATTTTCAAAATTTATAAAGTTATATCCAGCGAAAAATTGTAATACTAAACATGTTATTAAGTCAATTAGAAATTTTGAAGAACAAGTAGGTAAACCAAAAAGAATTTTAGCAGACAACGCAACATATTTTAGAAATGCAAGATTAATAAACAATTTAGATAAAAGGGGGATTAAGATTTGTTTCTGTAGCATAAGACATCCTCAAAGTAACATTGCAGAGAGGTATATTAAAGAAGTAATTAAATATTTAAGAATATTAACATATAAACAGCATAATAAATGGGTTCAATATTTGCTAGATGTGGAGAATTTCATAAACAATGTTCCAAATACAACGACCGAGATTAGTCCAATTACTTTGTGTCAACAAATAATTCCAGCTAGACCATGGAGAAGAGAACAATGTGATGTTGAGATAATGCAATTGTTAGATAAAGCTAAAAGCAGATTGAAAATAATTCATGATAGGTACGAAAATAAACAGAATAAGAAAATTAAGAAACGAGTACAATTTAATATAGGGGACTTAGTAATTGTTAAAAAACTTAAAGTAGCTAACCGAAAGGAAAAAATATGTGCAAAGTTATTATACACATATGAGGGACCATATAGGATACAGAAAACTTTTAATAACAATACATATGAATTAATAAATGATACAGATGGACGAATTAGAGGAAGATTTCATATTACAATGATTTACCCATATATATCGAAAACTTAGAAAACATGAAAATCTGTAAATATTGCATTAAATGTTGTTGGTTGGTAAAGTTAATTATTTCGTTTCTATAGTAATTTTAAAATAGATAGATGTAAATAGGTGTTGATTGTTATTAATTTAGATAATAGGATATTTGGTTGGGTTCTACAAAATTTATTAATTAAATAACGAATTAAGAAAATACATTTGAAATAAAACGAGTTTATTAAAAATGTTTTTCTTAATTGAGGAATTATGTTATGATACACTATATTCTTTGATAATTTAAATATGAATACTAAAGAAACAGTTTAGTCAAATAAATTTGGAAGTCAGATATAAGCAAATTAATGGATATAAATACATGTTAAAGTATAATGAAATTAACTTTCTTATTATTGGTTAGTCAAATAATAGCATAATGATTGATTACTCAAACTTAATCTGTAATAAGAAAATTCTGAATAGGAATAAATACCAAGGTTACTACTAAAATGTATCTGTTATGATAATTAAAATAAAATATCTGTTTTGATTATATAAAAAAGTGTAGATAGGAGGCAACAAGAATCGTGTCTAATAGTAATAATTTGTAATTTGTTTAATTAGTTACTGAAACAACTCATAAAAAACAGACATGTAATTTTGAATATAACGAATTTGGAAAATAAAAAACCAGAATTTATGCCTTACTTTATGTAATTATTTGATCAAATACCATTTAAAAAGGCTGTAAACAAATATACTTGGTGGAGGTATAATATTATAAATTGGAACTTATAAAGGAATACAATCGGTGAAGAGATTGAACCAATGCAGTGAATTATAAATAATCAATACAGAAGATTACATTATATGAAGAGAATTGGATTTATTGATACTACATTGGAAATGGAATACAAGACACAAACAAGAGGTTAGTACGTGCAGCGAATTGTTTTTGGGAAACCTGTGGGTATCATTGAAGACGTAGGACCATCTAAAAAAGAGACAAATTCATATTTGGAACAAGATTTATGCTGACACTTACCAGAGAGGGATCGGAGCTGCAGTAATCCAGTACAGGAGCTAGGATACTTGAAGTTGACAGCAGCAGGGGACAACGACAGGAATCCAGTATAGCAGGTGATGCAGTTTGGATAAGGACCCAGCAGGTGTTTGAGGGCAGTCGGAGTGAGGATCCAGCTTGTAAGGATTTTGGCAGTATTAACAAGCAAAGTGTTAAATCAGGTTTGTGTTTTTAAAAGGTTAAATGAAACATTTAAAAAGTTATAACTAGTAAGAAGGTATAAAAATATAATTGAATTTCATACTTACATAAGAGATTGGTAAAAGAATTGCATATTAGATCTTATTGTAAAAACCTTGATATTCGTTCTGAATTTTGATTAATTTGGCGTTAGGTGTCAATTTTTTGAAAGTCAATAAACTGGCAATTAAACAAAGATAATTTGACAAGTCAATCATTGGGTTACTAGATATTGCGAACCACCTGAGAGAGTTTCATTAAAAATATTGTAAAATACGGATTTGAATTGAAAGTTAAAAATAAAGGGCAAAATAGTAATACGATAATTTAAAAAAATTTATCAGCTAGCATAACATAGCAATATATATATATATATATATATATATATATATATATATATATATATATATATACTATATTGCTAGCGGCTATGAGTGGGAAACTCACCGATGAAGTGAGACACACAACCAACTCCTTCATGTATACGGTGAGCTGTGCGCAAGCGCGGCGGCGCCGTCCGCCCAATGGGGAAGTGGTCAAGTTTAAAATGCGCTTCTAAAGGCGGAGTTCGAATTCTCACGCATGCGCACGAGACGCGTTATACTCTAAGTGAGACTATGTCGGCGCCGTATTGTTTTCTGAAGTTTCCAGGCCCTACCAGCAATATATGTGTATTATATATATGTCGCCAACATACAGTACATATAAATTAAAACTTGAGAGAATTCAAAAACGTTTCATAAAATTCTTACTTTACAAATCAACTGGAACATATCCTTGACTTACACCTTCGTATTCTGAGCTACTAGATATTTATAAATTTCAAACATTAGAAAAACGCCGCTATATTTCTGGTTTGATTTTTTTACATCATATAATTCATTGTAAAATTAACTGTTGTCCTGCAATTCTGAGCCAACTGATTTTTTTTTGTTCCACGAACAACTTCGCGTTATCGCCCTTACTTTTATTTGGAAAAACCGAGAACTAATATTTTAAGTCACTCTCCTCTATATACTGCTTGTGAAGTAGCTAATGCAATTGCTGATGAAATTGACATTTTTTATAGAACGGCAAAAGCCTTCAAATCGAACTATTCTCGCGCACTGTATGGAGCCAAATCTATTGGTTTGAATTTCTAGTTCTTAATTATTAATTTTTAAATTTCAATTTTTAATTTTTTAATTTTGATTTTCTTTTATTTGTAATTTAAATTTAGTTATTCTATATTTGTTTCCTTACTTATTACGCTCATGAGTTTATACTTCTATATTATCTTAGGCGCATTTGCGGTTTCACTTAAGTTTAGTATTTTTGATGTATTATGCTGTGACCTAGTTCTAGAGCCTGTGCTCTGTCGGTTGCAGCTTAAACAAATAAATAAATAAATAAAATACCTGCATAAAGGTGACTTTGAATTTAAAAATGACAATTAATAAATATCATTAATTCAGTGTCAAAGTACATACTATTCTGGAAATTCTTGCCTGAACTTTTATAAAATGTAATAAAAATACTTATTAATAAATGCTACATCAATAGTATCCAACACAGTATTTGTTTAACATTCTTAAAAGTAGTTATGACAGATGCTAATTAAATGTCACACTCTTAGGGCCGGTTGCAGAAAGCAATGTTAGTCTGGTGTTAGCTAACATCGCGTCAAAGTGAACAAAAACGAATCAAATCTCAAATGCTTATGGTAACCATATATCTAATACTTACTATATTGCTAGCGGCTATGAGTGGGAAACTTGCCAAGGAAGTGAGACAGACAACCAACTCTTCAATGTATAATGGTGAGCTGTGTGCAAGCGCGGCGGCGTCGTCCGGCCAATGGGGAAGTGGTCAAGTTTAAAATTCGCTTCTAAAGGCGGAGTTCGAATTCTCACGCATGCGCACGAGACGCGTTATACTCTAAGTGAGACTATGTCGGCGCCGTAATGTTTTCTGACGTTTCCAGGCCCTACTAGCAATATATGTGTATTATATATATGATGGTAACTAATACATTAGTAAACAAAATATGATGCGATTTTGTTCGCTTTGACCCGACGTTAGCTAACACCAGACTTAACATTGCTTTCTGCAACCGGCCCTTAACCTAAAAGTCTGTTCACGAAACTCCTGGGCTGTCAAATTGTAATAATTATATTTAAGTTGGCAGCAAATTTAAAATTTTGTTGGTAAATTTCTACTTTCACATTTGGACACACTGCAAAATTTTGAAACTTTCAAATTTCAAAATTTATTTATTTGTCAAAGTGACATTTCAATTCGTAATTGTCTATATCAACAAAGAATCTTTTTTAAAATGAATAAATTTGGCAAATCAAAGAGAGTTTTACTATTGGCAAGAGAAAAGAGAGCAGTAGTAAATTATTACTTAGAAAAAAAGCAGGAGCCTAGTCAAAAATTAACAAAAAACCAAATTTGTTTCAAAGCAGCAAATTTATTTTCAGTGGGTTGCAATATTACTTTAAAATATAAATCAATTCGTTATTTTTAAAAATGTATCTTATAGATTAGCATAAATCAAGTATTTGCAATTATAAAACAACATGGTGCAGGGAAACCGTTGAAAGATTCAGAAAAAAGAGGTAGAAAGAGAAAGAATACTGGCGATGATTTTTATGTTCACTTTTTAAAAGAAGAATTATCTCGGAAAATTTATGCTTATCATGAGAAAGGAGAACATTTTACTTTAAATGATCTGCACAATTACGCTACACAGGATTTGGAGTACACAATGGGACGAACTAATCTTTATAAAATTATCAGGGCTATGGGATATAGATACAAAAAATGCAACAACAGGGCCATTCTTTCGGAACAATCCCATATAAAAGCTTTAAAAGTATCTTTTCTAAGAAAATACTTACAATATTTGGAAGACGGACAAGAAGTTAACTTTATTTATCTTGATGAAACTTGGATATATAAGAATGGAAGCCAAGTGCGTATGTGGGTGCATGATGAAGATTTTAAAGCAAATCCTAGAAAAGTTAAAAATGAGGGGAAAAGATTTACAGTGTTACATGCTGGATGTAATTTAGGTTTTCTGGATGGGTGTAGTTTTCTTTTAGATAGAAGACAGAGACTATCATAAAACTATGAACGGCGAGACATTTATGAATTGGATTGTTAATCGGTTGCTTCCAGCATTGAACAAGTTGAATGGGAAGTGTGTTATAATAGTGGATAATGCTCCATATCATTCTGTAGCCCTGGACAAACCACCTACTGTTTCTTCAAAAAAATCGAAAATGACAGATTGGCTGACTCAAAATAAAATTGCGTTCAATGAAAACAGCACCAAACACCAACTTTGGGAAATTATAAGGCCACTGATTAACACCACCAACAAAAAATACGTTGTTGATGAATTTCTATCCCAACATGGGCATGCCGTTCTTAGACTACCTCTTTACCAGTGCCAGTATAATCCCATAGAGTTAGCATGGTCATTTGCAAAAAAATATTACCACAAGCATATACAATCCCAACCTTCGTCCAAAGATAATGTTCACAAGTTATGGCGTATAGCTCTCAGTAATTTCACAGAGCAAATGTGGAAGAACAGTATTGCTCATTGTGAAACACTTATTAAAAATGACTGGATAAAATACATGGGCACTTGCAGTGTGGCGGATATTCCTCCAGTCATAATATCGCTAACTGAATCTGATACTGACGAGTCCGACATGGAATTCTCTTCAGATTCTGAAACAACAGATTGATTGTGGAAATATAAAAGTATCCACTATAAATTTCTTATTCCCTCTCTTTTTCTGTAGCACTACAGCCTTACTTACATTTCCAATTTGTAACTTTGTTTAACACGTTAACTGCCGGATCTGATCTTGGTCATACTACCCTGTGCCGGGTAAATTTTTTTAAAATAAATTTATTTTTGTTGAAAATTAAGTAATTGGTCGTTTTTAAAGCAATTTAGGTAAAATAAACCAAAAAATCATAACAACACATATGGTGTGTGGTTGGCCTCCTGCAAGAAATTTTCAGTAGGAGGCCAATCACACCGTATGTGTTACAATCAAAATTGAAAAAAGTATTTATTCAATAATTAAAACCATATAATAATAATATAATCTAAAAATAAAAGTAATTGAGTGAGAATTAAAAAAAACATGATACAATAATAATAATAATAATATACAAAAAAGTGGTTAATTGAAAGTCAAAAAATTACTAATTTAAAATTATTTACATTATACACAACATTAATAATTGTGATAAATTCTGAAACAAGGCTCTAAACAAAGTCCAGGGTTTTCAGGGCACAATGAACAGCAAAATGTTGTTGCTCTTCTAATTTTCTTGCTCCTACAAACTCTACAGTCTTTGCGTTTGGTCTTTCCTCTCTCTGACCTTGGTAACTGCGAAGGCAAGTGGACCATTTCAGGTAGTTTTGTAGTCTTGCCTGACGATGTTTTATGGCCCAAAAAGTCTTCGATAATTGCCAAGCAAAAATTGTGAAAGCTGATGTTATTACCGGAGTACTGCTCGTATAAAAACCAGACATTCAGAACAAGTATTTGTAAAATATTTAGGGCCAGCTTTTTGTACCATCAAATAGTTTTTCTATCACAAGCATTATAGGACAGATCTGATCTTTACGATCCACCCCGGACATATATTTATTATACTGGATGATGGCTTCCGGTTTTATCTTTTCCGCGCCTCGTCTCGTGGTTGTCTGTTTGAGGGTTGCACTGTATTCCGTACTCATGAACAAAACTTCTCTCTTGTTGCGTCATTTTGCCATCATTATTCCGGTAGCCTCGTCACATTTTTCTAATGTTTCCCCTTTTCGCAACTTAGCTTTTACTACCTCCCGTCAATTATTTTTGCGATTGCTCCTAAGTGTCCCGGTGCAGTAAGTTTTTCTTTGAAGCAACGTTTTCCCCAGTTCATAGCTGTTATAAAAGTTATCAATATAGAAGCTGTGACCTTTATCTAGCTGTTCAGCCATTAACTGTAGAACTACAGTTGAAGCGTGCCCCATTGGATCAGTCAAATCTTTTGATCCAGAATAGACAAGTTGTTTCAAGGTGAGGCCATCAGGTTCTGCCAAAACATAGGTTTTTATTCCGTATTTGTCAGTTTTACCTGGTAAATATTGTCGGAATATCAAACGACCCCTCCATGATACCATTGACTCATCCAGACTTAGTTCCCGTCGTGGAGAATAAACCTATAAAATGTAAATTTAGTGTTTACCATAATTGTAAATAGAAAATAATTTTACCTCTAACATTTTATTATTAAAATAATCTAACACGGGCAGCCTGTCTCGCTGCTCTGTTGGGGGTGCAACATTTCTCGCGAAGTGGAGACATCTTAGTATAAGGAGAAAACGGTTGCGTCCCATATTTTCCGAAAAACAAGTCAAATTATACAGTCTGTGTTTTTTCCAGTAGTCTTGCATCCGGTGGATTATTATTGTTCCCGTATGTAAGAAAAGCATCCCAAAACACACGTAATTCGTCCTTGGTTATCGGCTTCCATTGAGTAATCCGGCTCTTCTCCTGTCCTGTCTCCAAAAAAACCTCCTCCGCGCAATTATTTGTCTCCGTAACAACCAGGTCGTAAAAATGATCTGTTACTAACAGATTAAAGAAATCTACCGGGCGATTCCCTTCCGGCTGTTGCAGCAACCCTGTCGACTCCGTAAATGACAAATGTTGCCGATTTATTAGCGGGGGATCGCTCCACACAAAGTTGTGAATATCTGCAGGTATACTTCTTCTAAAGGACCTTCCATTTCCTTTTCATTTTCGGGTAAGTCGTCATGATCCGAATCAGAATGAAGATGGTACGATTCGTCATCACTTGATTCGGCGCTGAAGTCTTCCAAACTATCGTCAGAATCTTCTAAATATTTCGCTAATTCTTCATCGGTTAATAATATTTTTCTACTTTTGACATAAAACCAACGAACATAACCTATCTTTATTTATCACTAGTTTAGTCACTAGAGTTGAAGTACATTCCATAGAAAAGTTACTATTATAAGTACACTCAAGAAATTTTAAAACAATTAGTTTTGACAGCCCAGGAGTTTTGTGAACATAGTTTATTTGTTTTAGTAACTTTCTGTAAGTACATTCCTAGACAAAAGATGCATTTTGGCAGTACACTCATGCAATTTTAGAAATCAAAGGCCACTTGGTGTTTTTATGTTTAGTGAACAGACTATACAGTGAAAATCGATGCCGGTCAAGGAGACACAGCGAAGCATCAAATGTTTTGTTTTGAGGTTAGTTCGCGTTAGTTATTGTCAGACAGTTTCCTCGTGGGGTTACATTATCTATGGGTATTGTTCTGTAGTTTCGCGTGTGGTTCGCCCGTGTTATTAGTTTAGGCATTGTTCTGTGCTATTAGTTTATTGCTCTGTGATCTTTAGTCTGTGGCCCATATTAGGTATTTTTCTCTGTGCCCCATGCTCGATTGTTGTGTATAAAATCACGCGCACGTGTCTCTGCATTTGTAACATTTTCGCTCGTGAACCGCCCAACAGTCTTATAAACATAATCCTTTGCTATGGATAACGAAATTAGTTTTCCACGTGGAGGTATAATAAGAAAAGCAACAGGATTTTCCCCTGCAATTGATAGTGTAAGTATTTGATGTTTGTTAAAAATATTTATCTTCATCAATGTTATAGACTATTAAGTATTAACCAAAGTAATATTAGTATTGTTAAGAGCTTCATTACAGCACTGAGTGCGGTAATGGATAGATATTACCACACTCTTTTTATATAAAAAAATATTGCGGTAATGGATAGATATTACCGCTCTCTTTTTATATAAAAAAATATATTGAACTCAGTTAGGTAATGAAATCAGATCAATTTGCGTTACCTACCCCAACTGAAATTTTATTACTTCTATCGATGTTTTTGTAGTTCTTCTAATTGGAGGCAGTCGAGATAAAATGTACAATACATGTGTGATAATGCATCATTAATATAATTATGTGCTTACACACATATTAATGATGCACTTATCTAACTATTATGTGAGTTGTAATTAATAACAAGGTTCATTATAGATATTAACGATACAAGTTTGATTATGAGCATCTTAACGACACGAGTTTGATTGCCAAAAAGGAGGCGGTGAGCCGAGTTTTGCGGCAATCAAACGAGTCTCGTTAACTGCCATAAGCAAAACGTGTATTGTTCAATATTTTATCTTCATCAATAAATTCTGATTCAACGTATTTCTTTATACAAAAAGAGTGCGGTAATATTCATTACCACACTGAGTGCGGTAATATCTATCCATTACCGCACTGAGTGCGGTAATATCCATTACCGCACTGAGTGCGGTAATATCCATTACCGCACTCAGTGCGGTAATGAAGCTCTTAACGATACTAAAATTAATTTGGTTAAGAGGCTATAACAACACTGATGAAGATAAATAAAATAAATAACTTGTGAAGTAAAAGGATAAACATAATTGTATTACTACAACAAATTGTTTTTTTATTATAGATATTTCCGTCGCAGAAACAAAAGAAACAGCGCTCAAAGGAATCTAGAAAACGGAAAAGACCTGAATCTCTTTCAGAACAGCATGTCAATTTGCTACACACAGCTGCAAATATTTTGACATACGAGGTGAATTTAAAGCTAATTCTAAATTCTTTATAAAGAAATACAGTTGTATCCATTAGTATTATCACATACCTATTCTGTGCAGGAAATGCAGTGAAGATAATGGGTTGCATGTAACTTGAATTACGTTCGTAATACATAACACATTCAACAATCACAAACCTAACTTACCTAATGAGCTCAAATTTTGCCTACGTCCCACTCATTGTCAAGCTACGTGCATGTCCAACTTTGAAATAAAACATGTCTGTTTTTCAGCAAATTCAAGAGGGCATGTTGATTCTTGGCTGCATACGCAGAATTACTTCCTTTAATATAGAAGTCGAACTTCCAGGAAAAATGTTTGGAAAAATACAAGTCATCAACATTTCAGATCATTACACTGATTGTTTGCAAAAAGAAGTCGCACAGAAAGATATCTCAGAGGAAAAGGTATTTATTTGTTTTCTTTTTATAATTTTTCTAAACCAATATTCATAGGATTTAGACAGGCTGAAAAAAATGTTTTACGTGGGACAATTTGTACCAACAAAAGTGATTGAGAAATCACATACAGGAAGAGGTACAAAGTTAAATTTATCCATAAATCCTTCCGACATTTACGTTGGTTGGAATCATAGAGTTATGCAGACAGGATTGCTGATCTGGGCTGTAGTGGAGTCGGAATTGGATCACGGTTATCAGTTAAATGTTGGAATAAGTAACTGCAGAATTTTTTTGCCACATGTTAACATTCCAGATGGAACTACTTTCGGTAATAGAATTACTGTAAAATATTACTCAGTTTTGTATATAATATTTTGTGTGGTAGTTGTCGGCCAGCCTTTATGGTGTACTGTTCAAAAGTGCAGTATCAATGTAGCTGCTTCTACAATTACTGTAAGTATCTTAAAGAAGCACTTGGAGACCGGAATGAAAAATATTCAGATAAATTTACATCATCTTGTGCCAGGAATGCAATTTGATTTGATTATTACAAAAGTAAGAATCTGCGAGAAACAACGATCCTAGTTTCTTTAAAATTTTATTTTTATAGGCTGTTAGAAATGGTTTAAGAGGAAATTTTATGAACAATTGTCCTGGTTATGTCAATGAAGCTTATCTAGCCAAGTCGTTGGACACCATATCAGCATATAAAGAAGGACAAACGGTACCAGCATATCTTATGTATGTTCAGCCAACTACTAAATTCTGCAGCTTTTCTTTAAGAAACCTTCAAGACATTCCCCAACCACAGTATACACTAGGAACAATTGTGAAATCAAAGGTTTGAACTTAATTATGGTAATATTTCGTGCAGTACAATGAATCCTCTATGATTTCAGGTTATTTCCAGAACAGGAAATGGAGTCAACATTAAACTCCCTAATGACGAAAAGGGTTTTGTATCCTTCAAAAGGATTTTGCGTGAAATGTTGAACAAAAAGAGTCCCGATGAAGCTATTGTTAAAAAATACGCACAAGATTCCTTGCACCAGTGCAGAATTTTGGACTACCAGCGTTTTGAGCAGGTTTACATTTGTACTTTTGAACAAAGTCTTTTGAAAGAGAAAATATTTTGCACCGAAGATGCTAAATTGGGAGAGTTGGTTAACGTGAAAGTCAAGAGCATAACAAAAGAAGGCCTACTGGTTCAGTTGGGGAAAATAAGCGCTTTTATTCATAATTCTCATTTAAGCAGTGCGGCATTTAGTGAAAACATTAAGACAAAATTTAAAATCGGGCAGAATCTTCAAGCCAGGTAGAATTAAAGTTCAAAGGTTTTATTGGAGTTATATGTTTGCTTTTTAGAGTGTGGAGTATCGATGACCGAGGCGTGTATCTAACACACAAGCAGGCTTTTGTGGATTCAGACGTGTGTTTGACCAAAATTGAACCCACTGTTGTGAATAAACAGTACCCAGGCATAGTCGTGAAGAATTGCTCTAATGGTGTGCTGGTCATATTTTACGGTGGTATCAGAGGATGGCTCTCTGCTACACATTTGAATGAGTTTTTTGGAGATAACGCTCGTGATATGTACTATGAAGGCCAAGTAGTAAGTTAATCCACTTATGTCTCACATAGATTACGTTTACGATGCACTTTCACGCATTAATAATTACCATTCAACTGCATAAGAAAGTAGGTCAGGGCAAACTTGCATTAGAGTCCTGCATCGGGTCGGGTACCCGCAGATTACTCGCATTTCGGGTAGGATTTATATCACTATTGCAGGTAACGGGTCAGTTGCCGATTTGAAACTGTAGGTCGCAGATCGGGTGCCGGATAAAACTTCATTTCTTCAACATAAATTTTGTTTGTGTATAAAAAATTATACCTAATAATAATTTGACCAACGAAGATTGAAAATAACTTTCTTTGTTGTGTATATGCATTCTATCTGAAGCAAGTTGCGGGTACGTGCTGGTCTGATACGAATTTGGGGTCAAGTGTGGCTTTAAAAGTGCAAAAATTGTAGGTTGTGGGTCGGGTGCGAGTATAAAAATGTGGAAATTGCAGTTTGCGGGTTTAAAATACCAGAAATTGCGTCGGGTGTGGGTCCTATATATATTGGACCCCCGCAGGTCTCTAGCTTGCGTTATGTAGAGGAACCCCAGAAAGAATATAGAATTTCCCATAAACTTTTAAATAAAGGCATTTAATGTACATTTCGCATTATTCATGTTACCGCTTCTTGTACATTGTTCACATTACAGAAAACAATGATAAAAAATAGTATTTTACAGTAGAAGTCCGTTAGGATAGCCTTACTGCCGAGCCAGAGAATTTGTGAGGCGAGCTCGAAGAGCGAGTCGACTAATACTGGCGAGGCAGTAAAGGCCCTAACGGACGTGTATTGTACAATAGTTTTTGTAAGACCTACATACAATTCGGTCATATCTATATTTTTCTAATTTATTTTCATCAAAACGCTAGGTTTGTGTAATGACATTTTAGAATGATTGAGAGTGCGTAGAACGTTGCAACTGTTGTTTATAAATGTCAGTTATTTCCAATTTCGTGTATGGTTGTAAGCAGTTTTAAGTTGTAACCAGCTCGTAACTTATGACATTTGTAGAAAATAATGAAGATATTCCTAAAGACGTTAAGATTCTGAATGAGCAAGTTATTTTAGCGTATGTTCAGCAGTTATAGCAATTTTTTGCGCCTTCTTCTATGTGGAGTTGAAGGCTTGCTTGCTGCTGGATTTGTGTGACAAATGTCACTTTGACGTTTGGCACACAATTTAGCAGGCCGTGGTCTTTACGGACACTTTTTACGGCCGGGCCGTAAAGAGGTTGCTTACGCAGTAGTAAACAGTCTTAAAGAAATATTTAACAAGTAGGTATTACAAAAAATTGTTTATATTAGCGTATTGTTCATACAAACACATGTTCACAGTATTGCGACTGTACTGTATTAAGTTTACTGAATTTCTGACATTTTAAAATAATTTTTTTGTAAAATCGTATTAAAATAAGCTCATTTATGCATTAATTTGCGGGCGTAAATAGTGCCTTTTGCGCTCTAAGACCTAAAAATAATTTGCGGGCGTAAATAATGCCTTTTGCGCCCTAAGGCCTAAAAAACCAGCATCACATTGGCAACCAACAACAATTTGATTTTTGAGAACGAATCGTGCTATTTATTTTTCAAAGCTTTATGGTGGATTTTACAAAAAATCTTGTTTGCATTTCGGGCGTGAACGGCGATTTTGGCCCTTTGGCGTTTTATAATCCTTCGGCCCTTCGGGCTCTGGCTTATAATTCCGCCGCGGGCCAAAATCGCCTCCTTCACGCCCTTAATACAAAAATAGCTATTTCGATTATTTCCTCTATTCATTGACTGTCTTACTGAATGCAATTCGTGGTCTGATTTTTCTTCAATATTTGTCGTTCAGAGCAGACCTTACTCGTAGCTGTTGTTTTTGGAGAATCTGCACTTGCGTTCTACAGACTTGTGTTTATATCAGAGACAGCTTATTACGTCAAATTGTCACTACATTTTCGTAGAAATATCCAACAAAAAAAAATGGAATAAGTTAAGAACTATAATTTACATTTAGGTACTTTAATTCAAAAAAAGTTACTAAGAATTTCTCAACAAAAAAAAAAAAAAAAAAATTATCCCATCTATGAAAACTGTTTATAACGTTGGGAAAGAAGATGGAAAAAATAATGGTGAAAATTGAAAGCTGGAGCAACAAAAAAATGTGTAATGGAAAACAAGCGCAAATTGAAAGGCACTCAAGTATACAGGATAACCCGCAACTTCCACTAGAGCTTCAGGTAGCACGCTTCAGTAACGCTTGAGGACCCTAAAATTATCAACACAAACTTTCTACAGTGTCTAGTTTCCTCATACGAAGCATCAAAAGAATTAAAGTTGACAACGTTAGGTTAGGTTTGTTTAATAGATGTACTTAACAAGAAGATAATTTGGAAGTGACAAATTTAAATTCCATAATAAGTTCTATTAAATCTAGATAGAAAAATAATGCACAAAGTAACATTTTTATTTACAAAATTAAGTAATAAGCAAAAATAATTCTCAAGCAATGTTTTGGCTCAACAGACATTACAATATTGTCAAACCTTTTACAATAAAGGAAGTATTGGATTCACCCCAAAAATTCGAAATTGAGTTTTCAACAGATCTTCACGTTTTAGAGCCCTGAACCCAAAAAACATTTTTTTTCATTGGTCTGTCTGTCTGTCTGTGTGTGTCTGTGAACAGAATATCTCAAAAACGGAAAGAGGTATGGCGTTGAAACTTAATAAATAAGTTTTGTGTACTATGTAGATGCGACAGCAATCTTTTGAAGAAAATCGCATAACTGGAAGTAGGTGTTTACTCTTGTGATTTTTCAGGTTTTTTCGATTTTTTCAAAAACGGCTCCAACGATTTTTTTCAAACTTCTCATTTTTATTACATTTTTAATGTGTATTGATGTGAGATAGGTGACTTTCCAGTTGAATATGTACTTCTAAAATGGGTTTCTTTTGTTTTATTTTCTATTTTTTTTATTAACTCCTATTTTAAATAAAACACCCGGTATATTATTACATTTCGAATTCACCTTAAAATTCTAGAGAAAATTTGTCTCTTGAACTAACACTATTTTGTACCGTTTTTGTAAAATTTGTAATTTTGAAAATTTTTGACAAATGCTTAAAAATTTAAAATCAAATTTTTGGCTAATTATAAGATCACTGTAAAAGGAAGTTGTGTGCGTGTATCACACCAGATTTTTTTTTCTTTCATTCGTTTGGTCAGCTCCACGACTCAGATTCATATGTCAATATTGGTCTAAAGATTCTTTTGAAGACACTTAATTTTGTCTTTTGTGCCACTTCTCCTTTGCTGATAAAGGTCTTGTTCATAGCGTAGTATAACTTGTTGGTTTTCTCTATTCTTTCTGCAATGTCTGTTTCTTGTCTACCTTGCTCATCAAATGTCACTCCCAAGTAGCTGAACTTTTGTGTTTGTTGAATTTGTCTTCCATTTATTCGTAAATTTGATTTTTGTGGTTTTTTTGCTACTACTAATATTTTTGCCTTTTCCGTGCTTATTTCCATTCCGTTTTCTGTCAATGTATTGTTCCATATATTTAAATTTGTTCTTAAGTTCTCTTCCCTGCTTGCTATAATTACTACATCGTCCGCGAAAGCGCATTCAGTCAAGTCTTCGGGTAATAAGTTTCTGTAGCGTATTGCGTATATGCAGTTTTCTAGATTCTACTTGACATTTTCATATTATTTCGTCCATGATTAATACAAATAACACAGGGCTCATTACCCCACCTTGTCTCAAACCTTTTGTTTTGAATTCTTCGGATCTGTTGTTATTACTGATGATGACGTAGTTTCTAGTACATTTATATAAACTTTTCATTACCATACTTAATTTTGGACTTACTTCTCTATTATTCAGGCTTTCCCATACTTTCATTCTTGGTAACTTGTCAAATGCTTTCTTTAGGTCTACAAAGGCCAAGAAAGTGTTTCTGTTGTGTTAGAGCCTCTTATGAAATATTTCTTTTAAAGTGAATATATGGTCTTGAACACTTCTTCCTTTGCGGAATCCACTTTGTGCCTCTACCAGTGTTGGTTCTATTATTTTTCGCAGTTTTGTTTCTATTATTTGTTCTTATACTTACTTTAAGCGGTATGCTTAGCGGCGTTATACCACTGTAATTGCTGCACTGTTTATTATCACCCTTTTTATGAATTGGTACTGTTTGTCCTATTTCCCAATCGTTTGAAATTTTTTCTTCTTTCCACGCTTTGTTGTCGATTTCTAGCAGTAATTTATTTCCTTCTGCTCCCCATTTTTTTAATCATTTCTGGCGTAATCTTGTCGTGTCCTGGTGATTTTCCGTTCTTAATCTTTTTTATTGCCATATCAAGTTCATCTTTAGTTATTTCATCTTGTTGGTCTTTTCTTTTCTTTTGATCTTCTTCCTCTATATGTGTATTGTCATTTCCTGTTTCAGCCTCTAACAATTCTTCAAAGTACTCTTTCCATCTGTTCATTGTTTCAGTATTGTTTGTTGTTAGATCCTTTTGCTTGGTTTTTTGTGACTCGTGTGGCTTTCCCTTAGAGTTTTCAATACTTTGTAAAATAGTTTTTGGTTTTTTCTGCTGTCTTCCTCCATTTTCTCTCCAAATTCTTGCCATGCTTTATTTTTAGCTTCTGTTACCATGTTCTTCACTTTGGTTCTTTGGTATTTATATATGTTATATGTGTTTTCTGATTTATTTGCTAAATATTCTCTCCAGAGCTTCTTTTTTAATTTTATCTGTGTTTTTAATTCTCCGCTCCACCACCTCGTTCTTTTCTGTTGGTTGTTTACTTTGGTACTCACTCCACATGAGTTGCTAGCTGCTTGAGTAATTATTTCTTTAAACCTTTGCCATGTTTCTTCCAAAGTCATTTGTTTTAAGTTTGTTGTTTCCTTATGTATTAGTGTGCTTACTATTTGTTTGTACTTGTCTGCCACTTCTTTTTCTTCTAATTTATATGTCCTTATTGTGTCTTGTTTTACTATTTGTTTATCTGGCTCTTCTTCTATGTCTTCGTCCTTTAGCCCTTTTATTTTTGCTTCGACAAGATAATGGTCACTGTATATTTCTGGCCCTCTTTTTACTCGAACGTCTTTAATAAGTTTTTTGTTGTGCGTTTCTACTAATACATAGTCTATGATAGATCTGTTTCTTGTGTTTGGTGCTTGTCGAGTAAATTTGTGGATATTACTTCGACACGAAGTGTACGAAGTATTGAAATTCCCTCATATCGAAAACCACTCTGAGTCAAATATCTCTAAAATTCGAGCCAGCCGACTAATGAACCCACTATATCAAATCTCCGTCTCGGCGGTGCGGATATTTTGGTGAAGATCCCAGCCCACTAGATCAATCCCCCGTATTGGGGGGTGCCTAAACGTGCTGTGCAGGGGATGTATGTTCGTATGTGTACACGATTCCGGTCGCTAGGAACCTTCCTGAAGTCTTGGATCGTTTTCATACGATAGGTCCTCCGAAAATGAAGGCAACATCAACTTTTGAGCTATGGTCGTCGGCAAAAAAAATTTGTTTTTGTTTTTTGTTTTTTTTTTTTTTTTTGATAAATAACTGGTTCATAGCATTTCATTGTATTAGCGAAACGGAGTGATGCTGAGTATCGAAGTATTCTTGGAAAGCACAGAAGGGCGCTTTTCTTGGGTGGGGAGTACCGTATATTCCTTGTGTTTAAAAAAGGTATTGATTATATATCATACAATAGTCTATTAACCTATCTCCATTGTTATTTTTTTTATTCTCGCCATATCTTGCTATTACATTTTCTGACCCACTTCACTTTACTCCTACTCTTCCATTAAAATCACCTGCTACAAATAATTCTCCTTTGCTACTTTCTGTAATTCTTGCCAATTCTTCCCAGAATTTATCTTTTATTTCTTTTGTGTCGTCGTCGTTGGGTCCGTAAACCCCTATTATTGTTATTTTCTCTTCTTTAGTGAACTGGATGTCAAGTGTTATTATTCTTTCTGACCATCCTTTCCAATTTGTAATTTTATTTACCAGTTCTTTCTTGATCATACATCCTATTCCAGCTGCTGCCCTATCATCTTCTGGCACTCCATTATAGAATAATACTTCCCCGCCTTCTAATTCTCTGGTAGTATTAATATATCTAATTCAGCCCGCTTGAATTTGAAATTTACCTCTTCTTCTTTCCCGTTCGGACTTCTTGTGTTCCATGTGCCTATTTTCCATATTTTGTTTGACATTTTATTTCTAGTTTTATTATCTCTTTTTATTCGTGATTTATTGCGTATTGGTTCTTTTCCATGCTTCAAAATCATTTCCTTTTCATATGCCTTGTTCGTCTCCGTTTTCCTATCTCCCTTATGCTGTTCTAGTTTTTTGTTTTTTCTAATTTTTCTATAATTTTATTCCATCGCCATTCTATTCCATCTATTATTACTTTATTGTATCTAATTCTTACAACTTTTCCTTTTGCTGCCTCGTCTTCTGCCCTTAGTCTGATCTGTCCTTGCTTTTCCCTCTCTTTCTTTGTTAGATCGTCGTTAACGTATATTTTATCTGTTTTCAAATGTTTAAATATACTCTTGTTTTGCATTACTACTTTTTTATCTTCTTCGTTTGCTAACTCTATTACACACATTTTTTCCCCTATTTTTGTTACTGTTTTGGGTTTTATATCGATTTTCAAGTGCTTTTTTAATAAGTTGTTAATTGTTTTCTTCAGTAGCGTTGAATCAGTTGTATCTATTGCCATTCTGCTCATGACTACGTTGTTTTTCTTTTCTTTCTGTTCTAACTTTTCCAGGGTTCTTCTGATATCTTGTAATTCTTTCTTTATTTCGTTATTTTCCTTCCTTATGTCGGCATTTTCGCTCTTCAAATTTTCATTTTCCAGTTTTATTGCCATCAGTTCACTATTGAACCTCTTTTGTTCCTCTCCAATTTGCTGGATTTCCTTTTAAATTTCGCTTTGTCTCTCTTTCATCATAGCCAAAATTTGTTCCAGCTTTTCATCTTCCCCTTTTTGTATTTTCGTTGTAGTTCTTGAAGTTTTTTTGCTTCTGTCTTTGCTGCTCGTCGGTTTCCATCCTCTTCACTTTTTAGGTTTCGTGAATTAAATTATACAGTTATACCGTTTTCGGCACGCCCTGTTTTATTTTTTATTGTCCGCCACTGGTATATTTACCGCAGCTAGTTGATGTCTCCTGGAGCGCGTAGCCCGCTCGCGTTCGAATTTGCGCTCCGAGTCCGAATTTATCACCGCGGTCGAGCTCGAATTTGTGCTCGCGCTGTGTTATCACAGTACACTGTAGGCGATTTTCAACTTAACCTATACACGTCTCGTGTCTTAGTTTGTTGTAATTTCACTCACTAACTTTATCTTATGGCAAAATTTTAGTACTCACGGCTCTTCCGTTCAGTACTTTGTGCTCGGTACACTTCACTTTTAATTTCTCACAATACTAACTTTCGTATTCACTAATAAATCTCGCTGTGTGACAGGTCTGGTTGCCAGTACTCTGTCGCCACCTTTCAAAATTTTGTTGTTTATAAATGGCATTTATTTCCAATTTTGTGTATGGCTGTAAGCAGGTGACAAATGTCACTTTGACGTTTGGCACACAATTTAGCAGGCCGTGGTCTTTACGGACACTTTTTACGGGCGCAGGCAGTAGTAAATAGTCCTTAAAGAAATCTTTAACAAGTAGGTTTTATGAAAAATACTTTTTCTACTCCTTTATTAGTAAATTGCTCATTAAGCACTGTTTACTTGATTAGTAAATTCATTGTTACAAACAGTGTTACGTAATGACTAACACGTAATTTTTTTAATTACATTACAAGTTAGCTTCTGTTGTTTGTACGAAGCGGTGTAGGGCTGTGACTGCAGCCGCCTAATTTTGAAGATGGTGTAACAGGAATGATTTGATAGTTAATAAAACATTTCTTTTTCATTTAACGAAATGAGTGTGGTCGTAGAAAAATTATAGTACACAACTCGACTTGTAAAGCAATTACGCACTCCAAGAATTACTGCGCTCACCGCTACGCGGTTTGCGCGCAACTTTTCCAGTCATGTGTAATATGCCATTTACAACTCTTGTTATGTAATATACTATTTTTTCACTATCTTCCTTGCAAGTGCTTTTTACACTGTCTGATTTGAGGGATGTAGAAAACATTTACAAAAATTATTACAATTTCCGTGACAATGTACTTACTTCCCTAGAGAAGTGAATTATTTACATCCCGCATTTACTATAACTCACGAGATGCCATGTTTGCTATTTGGTTAACATGAAGAAAGCCATTATCACTCGTATTATTATCCATTTTTAATCAGAATACAAGCACAACGCTCACGAAACAGCACTCTCAATCGTATTCACGCATTTTTCACAGTGCGTTTATAACTGTCAAACCTCGTTCACTTCGCTCACTCAGGCATCAAACGGTCCTCGGTAATGTAAATCATACTTACATCCCTTGTAAAGTAATATACTATTTGCAGTTGTTAAAAGAGGAAGTGGCACTGGCGGTGGTCAAAGTTGCTAGAGATCAAGAGATTTGGTTTCAGATGGATGACACACTCGCATTGTGCACGAATTTTTAAATAATTTCTTCAATAAGGCGATTGATACAAATTATGCTATTAATTGGTCTGCTAGGGCCCTTGACCTTTCAGTAAATGATTTTTTTCTTTGGCTGCATTTGAAATCAAAATGTACTCTAGGAGTATTTCAAATTCTAGAACAGCTGAAACAACAAGAGCTCACAATTATGTCAAATTTGAGGTTAGCAGGTTAGGTTTTGCGTCAGTTTGTGTCAAAACTGACGCAAAACCTTGGCTACATTTGAAATCAAAATGTACTCTAGGAGTATTTCAAATTCTAGAAGAGCTGAAACAACAAGAGCTCACAATTATGTCAAATTTGAGGTTAGCAGGTTAGTTTTTGCGTCAGTCTGTGTCAAAACTGATGCAAAACCTTGGCTACATTTGAAATCAAAATGTACTCTAGGAGTATTTCAAATTCTAGAACAGCTGAAACAACAAGAGCTCACAATTATGTCAAATTTGAGGTTAGCAGGTTAGGTTTTGCGTCAGTCTGTGTCGAAACTGATGCAAAACCTTGGCTACATTTGAAATCAAAATGTACTCTAGGAGTATTTCAAATTCTAGAACAGCTGAAACAACAAGAGCTCACAATTATGTCAAATTTGAGGTTAGCAGGTTAGGTTTTGCGTCAGTTTGTGTCAAAACTGACGCAAAACCTTGGCTACATTTGAAATCAAAATGTACTCTAGGAGTATTTCAAATTCTAGAACAGCTGAAACAACAAGAGCTCACAATTATGTCAAATTTGAGGTTAGCAGGTTAGTTTTTGCGTCAGTCTGTGTCAAAACTGATGCAAAACCTTGGCTACATTTGAAATCAAAATGTACTCTAGGAGTATTTCAAATTCTAGAACAGCTGAAACAACAAGAGCTCACAATTCTGTCAAATTTGAGGTTAGCAGGTTAGGTTTTGCGTCAGTCTGTGTCGAAACTGATACAAAACCTTGGCTACATTTGAAATCAAAATGTACTCTAGGAGTATTTCAAATTCTAGAACAGCTGAAACAACAAGAGCTCACAATTATGTCAAATTTGAGGTTAGCAGGTTAGGTTTTGCGTCAGTTTGTGTCAAAACTGACGCAAAACCTTGGCTACATTTGAAATCAAAATGTACTCTAGGAGTATTTCAAATTCTAGAACAGCTGAAACAACAAGAGCTCACAATTATGTCAAATTTGAGGTTAGCAGGTTAGTTTTTGCGTCAGTCTGTGTCAAAACTGATGCAAAACCTTAGCTACATTTGAAATCAAAATGTACTCTAGGAGTATTTCAAATTCTAGAACAGCTGAAACAACAAGAGCTCACAATTATGTCAAATTTGAGGTTAGCAGGTTAGTTTTTGCGTCAGTCTGTGTCAAAACTGATGCAAAACCTTGGCTACATTTGAAATCAAAATGTACTCTAGGAGTATTTCAAATTCTAGAACAGCTGAAACAACAAGAGCTCACAATTATGTCAAATTTGAGGTTAGCAGGTTAGTTTTTGCGTCAGTCTGTGTCAAAACTGATGCAAAACCTTGGCTACATTTGAAATCAAAATGTACTCTAGGAGTATTTCAAATTCTAGAACAGCTGAAACAACAAGAGCTCACAATTATGTCAAATTTGAGGTTAGCAGGTTAGTTTTTGCGTCAGTCTGTGTCAAAACTGATGCAAAACCTTGGCTACATTTGAAATCAAAATGTACTCTAGGAGTATTTCAAATTCTAGAACAGCTGAAACAACAAGAGCTCACAATTATGTCAAATTTGAGGTTAGCAGGTTAGGTTTTGCGTCAGTCTGTGTCGAAACTGATGCAAAACCTTGGCTACATTTGAAATCAAAATGTACTCTAGGAGTATTTCAAATTCTAGAACAGCTGAAACAACAAGAGCTCACAATTATGTCAAATTTGAGGTTAGCAGGTTAGGTTTTGCGTCAGTTTGTGTCAAAACTGACGCAAAACCTTGGCTACATTTGAAATCAAAATGTACTCTAGGAGTATTTCAAATTCTAGAACAGCTGAAACAACAAGAGCTCACAATTATGTCAAATTTGAGGTTAGCAGGTTAGTTTTTGCGTCAGTCTGTGTCAAAACTGATGCAAAACCTTGGCTACATTTGAAATCAAAATGTACTCTAGGAGTATTTCAAATTCTAGAACAGCTGAAACAACAAGAGCTCACAATTATGTCAAATTTGAGGTTAGCAGGTTAGGTTTTGCGTCAGTCTGTGTCGAAACTGATGCAAAACCTTGGCTACATTTGAAATCAAAATGTACTCTAGGAGTATTTCAAATTCTAGAACAGCTGAAACAACAAGAGCTCACAATTATGTCAAATTTGAGGTTAGCAGGTTGGGTTTTGCGTCAGTTTGTGTCAAAACTGACGCAAAACCTTGGCTACATTTGAAATCAAAATTTACTCTAGGAGTATTTCAAATTCTAGAACAGCTGAAACAACAAGAGCTCACAATTATGTCAAATTTGAGGTTAGCAGGTTAGTTTTTGCGTCAGTCTGTGTCAAAACTGATGCAAAACCTTGGCTACATTTGAAATCAAAATGTACTCTAGGAGTATTTCAAATTCTAGAACAGCTGAAACAACAAGAGCTCACAATTATGTCAAATTTGAGGTTAGCAGGTTAGGTTTTGCGTCAGTCTGTGTCGAAACTGATACAAAACCTTGGCTACATTTGAAATCAAAATGTACTCTAGGAGTATTTCAAATTCTAGAACAGCTGAAACAGCAAGAGCTCACAATTATGTCAAATTTGAGGTTAGCAGGTTAGGTTTTGCGTCAGTCTGTGTCGAAACTTATGCAAAACCTTGGCTACATTTGAAATCAAAATGTACTCTAGGAGTATTTCAAATTCTAGAACAGCTGAAACAACAAGAGCTCACAATTATATCAAATTTGAGGTTAGCAGGTAAGGTTTTGCGTCAGTTTGTGTCAAAACTGACGCAAAACCTTGGCTACATTTGAAATCAAAATGTACTCTAGGAGTATTTCAAATTCTAGAACAGCTGAAACAACAAGAGCTCACAATTATGTCAAATTTGAGGTTAGCAGGTTAGGTTTTGCGTCAGTTTGTGTAAAAACTGACGCAAAACCTTGGCTACATTTGAAATCAAAATGTACTCTAGGAGTATTTCAAATTCTAGAACAGCTGAAACAACAAGAGCTCACAATTATGTCAAATTTGAGGTTAGCAGGTTAGGTTTTGCGTCAGTTTGTGTAAAAACTGACGCAAAACCTTGGCTACATTTGAAATCAAAATGTACTCTAGGAGTATTTCAAATTCTAGAACAGCTGAAACAACAAGAGCTCACAATTATGTCAAATTTGAGGTTAGCAGGTTAGGTTTTGCGTCAGTTTGTGTAAAAACTGACGCAAAACCTTGGCTACATTTGAAATCAAAATGTACTCTAGGAGTATTTCAAATTCTAGAACAGCTGAAACAACAAGAGCTCACAATTATGTCAAATTTGAGGTTAGCAGGTTAGGTTTTGCGTCAGTTTGTGTAAAAACTGACGCAAAACCTTGGCTACATTTGAAATCAAAATGTACTCTAGGAGTATTTCAAATTCTAGAACAGCTGAAACAAGAGCTCACAATTATGTCAAATTTGAGGTTAGCAGGTTAGGTTTTGCGTCAGTTTGTGTAAAAACTGACGCAAAACCTTGGCTACATTTGAAATCAAAATGTACTCTAGGAGTATTTCAAATTCTAGAACAGCTGAAACAACAAGAGCTCACAATTATGTCAAATTTGAGGTTAGCAGGTTAGGTTTTGCGTCAGTTTGTGTAAAAACTGACGCAAAACCTTGGCTACATTTGAAATCAAAATGTACTCTAGGAGTATTTCAAATTCTAGAACAGCTGAAACAACAAGAGCTCACAATTATGTCAAATTTGAGGTTAGCAGGTTAGGTTTTGCGTCAGTTTGTGTAAAAACTGACGCAAAACCTTGGCTACATTTGAAATCAAAATGTACTCTAGGAGTATTTCAAATTCTAGAACAGCTGAAACAACAAGAGCTCACAATTATGTCAAATTTGAGGTTAGCAGGTTAGTTTTTGCGTCAGTCTGTGTCAAAACTGATGCAAAACCTTGGCTACATTTGAAATGTACTCTAGGAGTATTTCAAATTCTAGAACAGCTGAAACAACAAGAGCTCACAATTATGTCAAATTTGAGGTTAGCAGGTTAGGTTTTGCGTCAGTCTGTGTCAAAACTGATACAAAACCTTGGCTACATTTGAAATCAAAATGTACTCTAGGAGTATTTCAAATTCTAGAACAGCTGAAACAACAATAGCTCACAATTATGTCAAATTTGAGGTTAGCAGGTTAGGTTTTGCGTCAGTTTGTGTCGAAACTTATGCAAAACCTTGGCTACATTTGAAATCAAAATGTACTCTAGGAGTATTTCAAAATCTAGAACAGCTGAAACAACAAGAGCTCACAATTATGTCAAATTCGAGGTTAGCACGTTAGGTTTCGCATCAGTTTCGACACAGACTGACGCAAAACCTAACCTGCTAACCTCAAATTTGACATAATTGTGAGCTCTTGTTGTTTCAGTCATAATAAAAACTCCCTGGGTAAATTTCTCTCCTCTCCACGGAATAATTCATATTTTTTCTGTCACGATTTTGGTATCTTAGAAACCGTGTTTTGCTCCCGGACGTGAAGAAAAGCGTTTTAATTCACTAAAGAATTAAAAAAGTTTCAATGAAGAACATATTTTTATTATTTCTACAAATATTTACATTCAATTATTCTTTCTCTTTGTAGTGTGTAATATGTAATTACTAAAATTTAGATCAAATCGACGATGAATGGGCTTGATTTGAATATTTTTTAATTTTTTATTAAAAATTTCGTCAAAATTGAATAAAAACATATATACGTCATGTGAATTAAACATTTATTAACTCAAAGATAGATCTCACTCGCACTATGTGCTCGTGAGCGCAACATCTCTTCGTGAATAAACATAGGTTTAATTGACTTCGTGTATAATATTTATGATGTCTCTATTTTGGCTCACTCCCGATTAATTTGTCACTTTGACTTTTCATAGCTATTATTAATACAAAATGTATATTTATGAAAAGACTCTTCTTGGCCTCAAGGGCTCAACTTTTTTCACGTGACTTGTAATAAAACACACTAGTGCCATAAGTAACTATTAAAAACAAAGTAAATGTATTTATAGAGCGAAAAAAGAGTAAATGAAATAACCTTTAAAACTTTTTTAGATAACACCTACCATAAAAAAGATCAGAGATAATGTTCTGGATTTAGTTCTGGATCTTCCTAAGCCTTCTAAACGCAAGGCTTTCCGTGTAGGTGACTACGTAGATGGCATCATCAGTAAAATTAGTAAGAAAGGTTTGGAACTGGATGTAGGTACTAATAACATCAAAGGATTTCTACCCGTTAACCATCTCAGCAGCAGCTTGCCTCTTACATCCTTGTTGCTACGTAAGTAATGACGCTCTTTTATGATAAAATAGTAATATGATTTGATACTTCAGATACGTACACTGTAGGTGACGTTTTAAAAGATCTGTTGTGCATATCTGATCGAGGCGTGCCAATTTTGTCTCTGCGTGAAGCCATAGAGTACAAAAAGAAGAATTTGAAGGTTTCCAAAATAGAGGACCTCAGTAAAGGAGACATTGTACGCTGCTCTTATGAATCTTCCTACGACTCTGGAATTTACGTTTCTATTCCTTTCAAACCCACAAGTAGAAAAATGAAGATCTCAACAGAAGTATGTTTTCAAACGATCAAGAACTTTTATTTATGTCAAATTTGTAGGAACTTACAACTGACTCAGAATCTATACCACCCTTTCAACCGCAGCAGGCAGTTGTTGCTAAAGTCGTAACAATAAATCCTATTAATAAACAGTTTAAAATTACAGCCAGGTTAGAAGAAGTTTTCTCATGGGACTGTGAGGTATGTTGATGATATATTTATTGCACATTCCACACATATCTTCAATTTATAGGACTCCATAGAATACTTGCAACAATATTTGCAAGACATGAAGCAAATTCAGTTACACTTACAGAAACAGGATTCACCTTTGGGTAAACTTCGGTTAGGGCAGCATGTCCAGTGCACTGTTAACAACATAAGCGACTCTGGCTGTGGGGTGCTTCTTGAAGACAACGTGCATGGGTTTGTTCCCAAACAACATTGCTCAAGTAAGGTTGGCTTTTTTCAGTTTGAACCTGTAGATAACCGCATTTTTTCCAGAAAATATGAAGCGTGGCAAGAAGTTGGCAGGAGTTGTCCTGTGGTTGAACTATAAGGACAAGTATGCTGTTTTGTCCGTTGCTGAGAACATTCTGAAGAAAGTTAATCCCGTTCAAAGTAAACAATTCTTAAGTTTGCAGGTGACTTTATACTATTGTTTTGTTTCAGACAGCAAGGTTGATGCACCTTTGATGTCTTCAGTGCGTGGGGAGGTATTGATGGTGCAAGATGATTGCATAGTGTCGATTACACAAAGCAAACAGTTAGTGTGTCTACCAACCAAAATGCACATAAACGATTTTATTCAGAAGGCTGTATACAAGGAAGGACAGAGTGTTAAATTAATTATTGTTCGGTAAGTGTCGACTCTGTAACTCGTAAATATAAGCCATTCATGTTTATTTTGGCTAGACGTTAGTCATGATTTATTTCTTAAGGTTGGTGTTTCAGCTTTTTATTTTAATTTGTCAAATCTAAAATGTTTGCGAGGTGAAGAAAGTGGAAGAAATGTTCGAAAAAAATACAAAAGGGTCAGGAAAATATGAGTAACAGAGTAAGAAAAAAGATTGGAGCTATTAGAGAGGGACATAAGAAAGGGGAATCTTGTAATAAAAGGGGTGAAACGGGATGAGAATGAAAAAGAGGAGAAAATGGAAAAAGTTGAATTAATAATGCACAAAATTGGAGTTGAAATAAATGCTAAGGAAGAAGTGAAAGGGGTTATAAGGATTGGAAAGCAGAAGGATATGGGAGACCAATTCTTATTAAAGGTATAAAAGAGGGAATTAGAACGAAGATATGTAAGAACACGAGACTACTGAAAGGAACGGACATATGGATTGAGGAGGATCTACCCAAAAAGGTGCAACAAGAACGGAAAATACTGGTAGGCGAAACGGATTACGGGCGTTTATAGGTATAATAAACTCATAAAATAGTGTGTTGGCTGCTGTGAGGTACAATTCGCTGTGTGACCAGTGAAGTGAATTTCAGTGAAATTAGTGGGAAATACGCGATTGAAATTGTTAAAAAGTGAACAGAAGGACAAAGCTATTTATGTATTGTTTGTGAATTCTGTTGTTATGATGATTTCTTAGATGGTGTTCATATACAAATACTACGCGGTCTAAGCCGAAATTCTATGCTAAGGAGAATGACAAAGCTATTGCTACTCACTAAGAGACAGTAAACATTTAAAACAGAGAAAATGGAGCAAATTGTAAATGCAATCAACAAAAAACTAAAAAATATGGATGAACGAAACCAACGTATAGAAGAAAAACTGGACACATTCCAAGTAGAATTAATGAACCTAAAAAGTGAAAATACAACATTAAAAATAGAAAATGAAAAGCTGAGTCAGCAAATAGCAGATCAAAATAAGAGACTGGAAGGCCTGGAAAAGGAAATAAAAAAAGGAATCTAATATATCACGGATTTGAGGACGCACCGGAAGAAAATAGAGAAGAACTGCAGGTGAAATTCACTGAAATCGCCCAAAAAATTGAAGTGAATGTTAACCCAGGCGAAATAGCAGACATTAGAAGAATAGGAAAATTTGATACTAGCAAAAGCAGGCCAGTCTTAGTGACACTTGATAGGGGAAATAAAAAGATAGAGTTGTTTAAAAATGCCCATAAACTAAGAGGAACTAAGATCTGGTTAAACAGAGATTTAATCGAAAACGAACAGAAGGAACGAAAAAATGTAATAAAAATGATGAACTAAGCAAGACAGAAAGGACATAAAGCTATATTGAGAGGAAATAAATTAATCATAGAAGAAATAGGGGTCTATGACAATGAAAATGTAAATGCCAAAAATAAAATAAAGAGATTGGTAAATGAGAGAGCATCAGGAAATGAAGAGACAAATAGCTGGAACAAAAAACCATATCAGAACAGAGATGATGAAAAAAAACAGAGATCAAGAACAGTATGGACACAGAGCTTTTGATGGGGTTTCTGCAAAGCAAACAAGACCCGATAAGCAGCAGATAAAAAGAGCAGAAACCGATATAAAAGTTAATCAAGCAGAGGACGGATACAATATGAAAACGACATGCAATGGGAAAGGAAATAAAGGAAGCAAACAAATACATGAAACTAAAAAAGATGAGGATACAAAACAATGGACAAACAATAGGAAAATGAAAGTTAGTAAAAAGAAAAGAGAGAAAAGGAAAAATGAAACAAGGATTGGGACATGGAATGTGAAAACTATGTTAAAAACGGGAAACATGGAAGAAATAACAAGAGAAATGGAAAGATATAGAATAGGAATAATGGCAGTACAAGAAATAAGATGGAAAGGGAAAGGAAGAATAGATAAAGAAAAATACACGTTATTGTACGGTGGAGAAAATAAACAAGGACAAAACGGACCAGGATTCTTGGTTAATGAAAAGTTTAGAGATAGAATAATAGAATTTAGGAGAATAAATGGCAGAATTTCAATGATAAGAATAAAAAACAAGATAGCAAATATAACATTAATAAACGGGTACACCCCAACAGAAGATGCAGCAGAAGAGGATAAGGATACCTTTTATGAGGAACTAAGCAAAACATGCGAAAAAGTAGAGAAACACGATATAGTTATAATAATGGGAGATTTTAATGGGAAAGTAGGGAAAGAAGAATATTTAAGGAGTGTGGGTGGAAAATTTACAATACATGAAAATACTAGTATGAACGAACATAGACTGTGTAATTTGGCAGCAGAAATGAACATGTATATAATGAGTACAAAATATCAACATAAAGAAGAGCATAAAGTAACGTGGTTAATAGCAAGGCAAACAAAAGGAAACCAAATTGATCATGTATTAATAAATAACAATAGAATGGAAATAATTAAAGACGTGCGTTATTTCAGAGGCATGAACGTAGATACTGATCATGTACTAGTTATAGCTAAAAGGCAGATGAGAAAAGTAGAGAAGAAAATAGAAAAAAAAAGAAATACAAAATGGAAAGTAGATGAACTAGAAAAAGATGACACAAAGCAAAAGTATGAAAGACAAATTGAACAGATACTGAAAGGAAAAAAAGAGACTAAAGATATTGAAAAAGAATGGAGAAATATAAAGGAAAGCATAATAGAAGTGGCAGAAAAAATAATAGGAAGGAAGAGTTCAGAAAAGAAAAAGGAATGATCAGACGAGAAATGCATAGAGATGATAGGAGAAAAGAATAAAGCAAGACTGAAATGGTTAAGAACGGGACAACAAGTTAGTGAGATATACAAAGAAAAAAGGAGACAATGTACAAAGTTAATAGTGAAAAAACGAGAGAAATGGGTAAATAATATGACAGATATTGAAAATGACAACAATAATAACACCAAATTATACCAAGTAATAAGAAAGCAGAGTAGAAAAAGAACAACAGCAAATATTGAGCAAGGTGAATGGGAGAGATACCTGAATGTAATGATGGGAACAATGGAAGAAATTGGAGAAAAGTGGACAGAGGAGAACGAAAATAGAGAAGATGATGATGAAATACCTACAGAAAAAGAATGCTACAAAGCAATAGAAAAACTGAAACACAAGAAAGCTGCAGGAACAGATGGAATATGTAGCGAGCTAATCAAAAATGGAGGTGAAGAACTAAAACAAAGGATATTCAAAATAATAAACAAGATATGGAAAAATGAAAAAATCTCAGAGGAATGGAAGAGAGGAATAATTGTGCCGATTTGGAAGAAAGGGAATATGAGGGAGTGCAAAAACTATAGAGCAATCACACTACTGAACATTACCTACAAGGTACTGACAAGTGTAATATTACGTAGAGTGAAAGTATATACACAAAGAACAATTGGCGAATACCAGCATGGATTTAAGGAGGGGAATTCAACGGTAGATGCGAGACATGTGATGAAACAAGTAGTGAAAAAATGCTACGAGAAAGGTACAGAAATATACATTGCATTTATTGACTTTAAGCGAGCATTTGATTCAATAAATAGACAGACACTACTAGAGCATGCAGAAGAAATAGGAATACCAGCAAAGTTAGTTAGACTCATGAGAATGACATTCGAAAACTCAAAAGCTATAGTGATGACACAGACAGGACCAACAAAAGAAATTGAGATAACCAAAGGCGTAAGACAAAGGGATGGACTGTCAGCGATGATGTTCAATATTACAATGGAACCGGTGATTAGAGCAAGTATGATAAAGGGAACATTAAGAGAAAAAGCAATACAAGTAATCGCATACGCAGACGATGTCGCACTAGTGTCCAAATCCAAAAGAATACTAACACAGAAGCTACAGAAGATGGAAATGGAAGCAAAGAAAAGGGAGCTAGAAATTAACCAAGAGAAATCAAAATATATGAGAGTTAGTAGAGTGACTAACAAAATGAAGAACACGAATGTGCAAATAGGAAACCTAAAATTTGAAGAAGTAGAAAACTTTAAATATCTGGGATGTAATATAAATGGGGAAAACCGGAAAGGAATAGAGATAGAATAGAGAATACAAGCAGGATATAGAGCATTTAATAAATATAAAATGTTTATAAATAATAGGAAAATTAGTAGAAAGCTCAAAGTTAAAATATATAAAACAGCCATAAGACCAGTAGTGGCATATGCGGTGGAGACCATATGTATAACAAAGAAAGAGGAGGAAAGACTAAGGATCTTCGAAAGAAAAATAATAAGAAAAATTTAGGGATTAGTAAAAGTAAATGATGAAGAAAATAGAAGACTGTACAATAGAGAAATAGAGGGATTCTTAAAAAGAGAAACTATAATATAAGTCATGAAAGCAATGAGGTTCAGATGGATAGGACACATAAAAAGAAGACAGGATGACACAGTAATTAAACGTATCACAGAATGGAACCCACGTGGGAATAGGAAAAGAGGAAGACCCAGAGTGAGATGGGAGGACCAAGTGAGGGAAGATATAAGAAGAACGGGAGAAACAAGTAAAGGACAGGAAAAAATGAAACGAAATAGTGAAAGCAGCCAAAACACATGATAAACTTTGAAAGGGATAACTGATTAGTGCTAAATGGAGTGACTCACCATGAGTAATTGAGTCTGTAGAACTAATTTAGTGAGTGGTTACAATTCTGCAAGGAATGTATAATCGTATACATACAAACTCATAATAGATAAGAGTGAGCATAGAGGAGAATGTAACAGTGCGCAGAGTACAGTTCTGGAGAGATCACCTGATGAGGACTCCCTTGAAGAACAGTTAAAATAACCCGAACGAGCTGGAGAAAAACTAGTTAATAGATGGACAAACATTGCAATGAAAAAGGTAAAGATTTAAGGATATGGAATGACGTAGAAAGGAAGGAAAATGGAAGTATAAGTGAGAAGGAGGAGGAACTTGTTGGCGAGTTTGAAAGGGCAGATATGGCTATAATGGGTGTAACTGAGACTAAAAAAAAGTGGACGTGACTACCTCCCTGGACTTTCCCATACTGGAAACTGTTCATATCGTCTTTATTCAACAGTCTTGACAACATATCAAAATTTCAACTCGATGACTCACGTCTTCACCGTGATAAGCGTTTACACTTTCACGTAAATTGCGGGTAAATATAAAAGAACTAGTGAGTCACCCGAACTACGTTTCGGTTCGCAAAATTAAGAGAGATTCATTAATATAAATTTAAAAAAAAAGATGCATCGACGGGATCGAACCCGGGGCTCCCGCGTGATAGGCCAGCACGCTTACCGCAGAACCACACTCTCCTGTTTGAATAATGCGCGCTCCCGAGCTAATAGTAGACAGCGATACGCGCTCCGCTCTGCTGCCTAGAGAAGTTAATTAAATTATACTGCTGCCTAGAGAAGTTAATTAAATAAGTCTGAAAATTAGCAAACTTTTAAGCCATCGTACAACTTAATCGGTCCAGTATCTTCGGAGGAGATAGCGAACAAACATAGTTACACGCATATATCTAATACTTACTATATTGCTAGCGGCTATAAGTGGGAAACTCACCAAGGAAGTGAGACAGACAACCAACTCTTCAATGTATAATGGTGAGCTGTGTGCAAGCGCGGCGGCGTCGTCCGGCCAATGGGGAAGTGGTCAAGCTTAAAATTCGCTTCTAAAGGCGGATTTCTAATTCTCACGCATGCGCACGAGACGCGTTATACTCTAAGTGAGACTATGTCGGCGCCGTAATGTTTTCTGACGTTTCCAGGCCCTACTAGCAATATATGTGTATTATATATATGGTTACACGCAAACAAAGAGAGCTACGATTTTATGTTATAACGTTATAAGATGTGTAGTTCAAAACGTGACCACCGAGCTTCTGTAGATGGCGCCAAGTGGACAAGCCGCCACTGTGCTAGTTTATGTATTATTTTCCTCAAAACGGCTGTAGCACCGAGGTGAAATTTTCTAAGTACCAGGAAATTATTTTTTCTAGGGCATACAAAATCGATTTTTTTTATTTTCGCGGAAAAAGATTCTTTGACGCAAAAATATAACAACCGTTAGAATAAAAAAATTATTTTTCAAAAATAGAGGGGGGAGGGGGCCGGTGCGCTTACATATATCCACGAGTGTAATATTTTTTTGCATATTCATATGCGCCATTATGCACTGAGCAATCCAGTGAAAACCCCAGCTACCTATCTTGTTTTGTTTATTAATTAAAGGGGTTTAAATTTTCAAACTTCAAAGCTTCGTAGAGGGCGCCACAGATAATTCATCAGATTCTTTAAAAAACAGATCGATAGCCCTTTTCGGGGTCTATCAGTGTATGAAGTTTAAACAAATTCCTGTGGGCAGTTTTTGAGAAATGATTTTTAGAAAATTTCCAACATTTTGAAAATTTGTAATTTAGGCCCCTTAATATTTTTCAAAACACTTTTTATATCACCTCATGTTAGCCTTCATATACTATTCAGAAAACAAAAATCAATTGAATCGATTCATCCGTTTTTGAGTAATAGGGCTTTAAACTCAAAATTTTCAAAAAATCATAGCGCCCTTCATTTTAAACCTAGCGAGTTCGAAAAAAAACTAACAGATTTGTCTTATGACCCTCTATCGTTATCCGCGATAAAATTTTCAAAATTTTAATCACGAAAACAGTGATACCAAAAAAACATGCGTAACTTCCGCTTCCGGTTTCGGATTTTTTTGAAAAGCTTATTTTGTCGATGAATTTTCGATACACCCCCGCATTCCAAAGCGCATCAAAATCGGAGCAATACTTTCGGCTGTAGGAGCGTCACCCACCCACACACACACCCACACACACACCCACACACAGACAGACATTTTTTAAAAACCACTTTTTTGGGTTCCTAGAGGCCCAAAACGGATATTTCTGTGAAAATCTCGATTTCCAAAAATTTCATGATTCCAAGACTTCCCTATACCTATGGGTATGGGAAAGTAAAAAAGGGAAGGGATGCATTACCCTAAATAACGGGCGCTGTTTAATTTATGGAGGAGTCGACGAAAATGATCGTGCTAAAGCGGGGGTGGCAGTTTTAATACACAAAAGCTGAATACAACACGTTAAAAATTGGAAAATTATCTCTGTTAAGAATTGATGTTGAGAAGGAACAAACTGAGGTAAGGACAATATCAGTAACTTATGGTCCATCGGAAAATGAGGCTAAAGATGTGAAAGATATATTTTGGGAACAGATACAAGATGAGATAGATATTACAGCAGATAATGTAATAATTATTGGCGATCTTAACGGAAGAGTTGGGAAAAGAAAAGAAAAAGATGATCAAATAGGCCCATACGGGGAGAGTACAAAGAATACAAATGGGCAAAGAATAATTGATCTTTGTATCATGAATGATATGCGAGTATGTAATACGTTCTTTCAGTAAGGCAATACACCGATACCCAAAAGTGAGGGATTCACGAAATGAGCAATCAATTATAGATCTGGTTTTAGCGCATAATAAGTGTAGAAATGAAATAATGGATGTGCGGGTGAAAAGAGGGTATGAAATTGAATGTGGAAATAAAAATGAAAATTTGGAAACAACATGGGGCATGTAAAAATAATGATGTGGGTAGCTATAAACAGGAAAGTATTACAGTATATAAATTACAATTGGCAAATGTCAGGAAAGAATATTGTGAACAACTAAATGAAAAGAACAAACTGGAGGGAGGAGTACAGTATTGAAGTATTATGGAGGACTTTTAGAGAAAAAGTATGGGAAACAGGAAAGGAAGTGGTGTAACTAATGGGAGAAAAATAAAAGCTATGGCATGGTGGAATGAAGATATAAAAATGGAAATCGGGAAGAAAAAACACTTATGGAAAAAGTATTTAAATAACAAAAACAATAGCAATTATGAAGAGTACAAAGTACAAAGAAAACGCGTAAAAGAAATAATTAAAGAAGCTAAAATACGGCAATGAGAGGAATTTGGTGAAAGAATGGAAAGAGATAGTAATGGAAATGCTAAGCTACTCTATAGAACTTGGAAAAATTTAAGACTAAGACGGAGTGAGAAGACTAAAGGCATAAGGGATGTAAATGGGAACTTATTACTAATCAATGCATGAATTATGGAGAGATGGCAGGAAAATTTTATAGTAAATTTTAGAAGGTGACACAAGAGAAAGAGAAATAGAAAATGAAGTGATGCAGCTAAGTGTAGTGATGGATTACGAGGAGGAGCATTGGAAGAAATCCGGAATGCAATACAAAAGCTGAAGAATGGAAAAGCTGCAGGACATGATAATATCAAGCCGGAGTTGATTAAATATCTGGATGGAGAAGGACTCTTAGTACTGCCTTAATTAATAAATCTATGCTGGAATAATGGGCGAATACCTAGCGATTGGACTGTCGCAACGATACTCCCAATATACAAGAAAGGAGATAGACAAGTATGCTCTAATTATAGAGGAATATCACTACTGCCAGTCGCCAGCAAATTATATGAAATAATATTAGAGAGGAGACTGAGAGAAATTATAGAAAAACCGCTGGACGACAACCAGTGTGGTTTCAGGCCTGGTCCGGGAACAACGGATCTAATATTTACAATAAGACAGATGATAGAAAAAACACTACAATATAATAGCACCTAGACCTGGAAAAGGCGTTTGACACTGCACCCAGAGATAAAATATGGGATGTGTGGGAATGGAGGAATGTAGGAAATAAGCTAATACAAGCAATTAAAAGTATATATAGCTGCACGCGAAATACGGTAAGAACCCATAATGAAATCATCGAGTGAGTTTGTAACCAGAAATGGTGCGAGGCAGGGGGAGTTTTGAGCCCATTGTTGTTTGTTGTCCTAATGGATGATATTGCTAGGAAGTGCAAGGAAAGAGTAAAGAAAACCAGAGTGGGAGTAGATAAGTTACGGCAGGTCTTTATGTCAGAGATGATATATGCGGATGACCTTGTGATAGTGGCTAGAACGGAAGAAGATATGCAATTAAGAGCCGGTTCTACAAACCAAGGATAATGTTATCCGGGGAATAGATATCCTAGAAACGATTGCTGTAACAAAGGAAACTATGACAATTATACTTCGGATAGCTTATTCTAGGTATATACGTGCATTGTAGAACCGGCCCTAAATGTAAATATCTGGAATGAAAACTTTAAAGAATTCAGAGTGAAGGTGAATAGTGCGAAAACTGAGCTCCTAGTGATAACAAAGGAGCATGAGAATGTAAACATTAGTATGAATAATGAGATTATAAAGCAAGTAACGGACTTGAAATATTTGGGTTCAAAAATAAGTGCGAGGGGGGAGTTAGAGCCGGAGATTGAAAACAGAGTAGCCAGTGCAACGAGATTATACTATGGCTTGAACAACAGTTTTATTAGGAAAAGAGAAGTGAGCCTCAAAACAAAAATTAGAATATTTAAAACGATATATGAGCCGGTGCTGCTGTATGGTGGGGAAACATGGGTATTAAGTGCGCGAAACAGAAGTAAAATCCAAGCGTGTGAGATGCGGTACTTACGTGCGGTAGTTGAGTAACTAGGTGTGATCGCATCAGAAATGAACTAATACACGAACAATGTAACGTCAAACCGACATTAGAAAGACTTGAAGGGATGCGGTTAAGGTGGTTTGGGCACATAGAGAGGATGAAGGACAATAGGAAGGTGAAGAGTGTTTGGATAATGAAGAGGAAGGATTATGTATGTATGTAACCTCTATTAAAAAGTCGTATTCACACAAGAACAGACCCAGTTTACATATACAAGGTGGAACAGCTAATGTGTGTCTAGCGAATATCTCAATTATTTGATGGGGATATTTTTCGAAAAAAAACATTAAAAATTTTCACTATTAATTGACAATGTGAAACAATTACTGTGGACATACAAAATCTAGGCATACTTGATATTTTATGATTTTTTTATTCGTAACTTATTAATTTGGGAAGCCAGGTAGCATAGTTGGGTAAGTGTTAGGCTTGCATTAAGCAAGTCCTCGGTTTGAATCCCGCAGGGCTCAGAATTATCCACAGCCTTGACGATTGGAATCGGACTCGGTGAGACCATTCATAGTTGGGCACAAAATTATCTGTGCTCTACTCAGAACTACAGATCTAAGAGATAAAGTAACAAGGTCAACACTCATAAAGACACACACCTCACACAATGGTTGCTGCGCAAGCACAACAGGCGTGCTTCAACTTTGTATCTCGAATTCGGGGCAAGTTGAGCATTGTATCGCCAGATGCAAGCGCATAAGCACCAGCCTCTACACCGCAAGGTAAAATGAGGTTATCGAAAATACATACATACAATTAGGAAAATGATGCTAAAATACATGAAAGCATTGGAAGAAAAAATCTATTAGACTTATTATATGATATAGCGATAAAGAAACAAATACTTATCAACATTGGTGTGCCACAGGGAAGTATTGTGGGACCTTTGTTATTCATCTTTTATATTAATGATTTGGTGTCCGCGCTTAAAGAATGCCAATTCGATATATTTGCAGATGATACAGTGATATATTTAGTAAGTAGGTTAGTGTTATTAAAACAAATTGTATGGTGATTGGAAAAAAGAAGGTGCTTAAAGTGTTAGTGGACAATCAAGAAATTGAATTAAGTCAGTAGTACCAAATATTTAGGAGTCATTGTGGACAGAGAATTAAGATTCAGTGAGCTTACATACTGTCTACAACACAATAGTATTACTTTATTCTTATTTCTGTGGTATCATATATTTATTTAATAATAGAGAAATAGATTACAAGTGTTTCAGAATAGAAGAGCTAGAATTATTTTTAAATGTGATCGATATACACTTGCTTTCAAAACTTTCGCGTACACATTCAAAATCAAGTAACAACGATTTTGCAAAATTTTAGCTGTGTGACCAGGTAATTTTGAGATTAGGTTAAAAATGACATTGACAGCATGTGCTCTGTCAGTCGAGGCATTTTGACTTTTCAAAAATTTAAATGTCAGAGTTGATTAATTACAACCCTGATTTAATACAGCGAAAAATAGGTGTACGCGAAAGTTTTGAAAGCAAGTGTACATATACGAATTCATGATATTATGTTATAAGTACAATGGGTAAATGTACGTGAGTTCTGCCAGCACCACGCCTTAGTTTTATTCACATGCTATTTAATTTTTTGTATAGATGTTAAAAACCTTTTTAGTATAGTGGACTATGAAATATTAATTATTTGAATTTTGTTACTGTCTTGAATATTAAATATTCATGCATAAATCTATGCATGATATTTTTAACAATTTTTCTTGCAATGTATGAGTATTAATAGTAACTAAATAAACATAATAATGATAATAATTTATCTTTCTGATTACAGAAAAGTAGATGATCAGATCATAGCTATTGATAGAAAACTCAAACATGAACTTACAAAAAAAGGACATGCAAAGATTGATTTGAACAAGAAACGAAAAATTGACAGCAACATTAGCAGTAACAAAAGAGCACGTTTGGAGCAAAACAGCAAAAAGAATTTGAAAGGAAATGCTCAATACCTGGCTAGTGACGACGAACAGTCGGACTTTTCGTACAATATATCGGGATGCCCCCAAGATAATACCAGCAAAAATGGTTTGGACGAAGAAGAGTGTGAAGGAGCAGTAGATAATTTTCAAGAACCTAGTGATGAATCAGATGGTGTGGATGTTACGGAAGAAGAGGATGATGATGATGAAAATGAGGAAGAAAGCGATAATCAACAAGATTGGAAGATCAAGGATGATGACGAGGTAGAAAATGAGAATGCCGATGATGGTGAAGATAAGGAAGAAAACGATGATCAACAAGATTACGATATCGATGATGATGACGAAATAGAAAATGAAAATGCCAAATCAGAAAATAAAGTGCATTCTGATACTACTAATGTGATACCGGCTTTGCCAGGTGTGCAGAACTTTTTCGATGATGTAGATGATTCGGGAAATAAAAAGATGTGTTTGGAGGATTCTTCTGATGACGAAATGGCTGAGGTTAGTCTACTAACTTTGCTGTTCATTCATTATGATAGTGATGTTTTTTCCAGAAACAAACAATTGCGACGAAGAAGAAACTTAGTTCTGCAGAACGCAAAGCATTGGCACGAGAAGAAGAGGAAAGGCTTCGGAAGAAGGAAATTGAAATTGCTAATTGCGCAGAAGAACCGCAAAATGAGGAACAGTTCCGCATGCTGCTAACTGGAAGGCCAAACTCTTCTGAATTGTGGGCCAAGTATATAGCATACTGTATATCGGTAAGAACAAAAAAAATCAGTAATTTCGCCGTGCAGCTTTCAATAATCGTAAATTTACTTACACAGAATGCTGAAATACACAAAGCAAGGAATATTGCCCGAACAGCTTTAGAGAAGATAGACTTGGAAGAAACTGAAGAGCGGTATAATGTTTGGATTACCCTTTTAAATCTAGAAAATCGTTACGGTGACAAGGTAACATGATAGTACTCATTAAGAAAAACTATTAATCAATTTGTATCTTTAAGAATTCCTTCAACCAAGTTTTCGAAGAAGCAGTGAGATGTAATGATGATTTACGAGTATATGTGGACGTAATAAATATTCTAGCTACTGCTCAAAAATACGCTGAGATGGAAGAGAAAGTTAAAAAAGCAAAGAGCAAGTACAAAAATGAATCAAAAATGTGGCTCGACATTATTCGCTTATACTATAAAATTGGTCAGTGCAAAGAGGCTCGGAACCTGCAAAACGCAGCTCTTAAAAGTGTCGATAAGAAGGCAAAACGTGAGTTGTAGACTTGGGCCGAAAATTCTTTTGGAAATGTTGGTTTCTCTAAATCTTTTTTGTTGCAGATATTGACATGATAGTTCAATTTGCAATTATGGAGTTCCAGTATGGGGAAAATAATCATGCAGAAGCTTTATTTGAATCAATCCTGCAGTCTGCTCCACAGAGGGTCGACGTTTGGAGTACGTACACCGACCAAATGATTAAAAAGAGTAACATAGATGGCACCAGGTAAGTTGTTACTCATGGACAATGAAATGGATATAGAATCTGTTTTTGCAGGAGAATATTCGAAAGAGCCATAACTCAGAGCATTCCAGTCAAGAAAATGAAAACGCTTTTCAAAAAATTCAAGGATTTTGAAGTCAAATATGGTAGTCAAGAGCGTGTTGATTATGTGATAGAGTTAGCTCGCAAGTATGTGGGATTAAGTTAGAGACAAATATTATAGAATAACTTTTCAAATGTTTCGTAGTATTGTGTAAACTGTTATGTATATAAGGATTACTTTGTTGAATATACTTTCATAGAAAAACTTTAACTGAAGTTTCTTGAATAAATATATTAAAAAATACTGAATGATTCCAGCTGTAATAATGTTGAGATTCTATCAAGATCATACAGCAATTTTTAGTGTAATTATGAAATAAGTTTTTGAAAAAAGTAGCAGCCTTAGTTACACGTGAATAATATGCAATCCGCAGATAAGATACAGATACGCACCTTTTTCAGCCTTATATTACATGTCATTCGCAGTTTTTGCTCGCACTTTTGTGACAAGGAAATAATCAGTTGCATTTTCGCTAGCTTAAGGCTCTGTTTTCCTTAAATAAATTTTTAAGTTTGGAGTATCATAAGCTGCCTATTCTCAAAGCAGAATATTATGCAGGACAGAGAGGATGCTACCAGGCGTATAGCCTAAAAACTCCCGTCCGCTAGGCTCCCAGGTCTTAGCCATCTGACGGTAGGGATCCCAGTTAAACATAGCTTAGGGAATTTGACGATCTCAGAGCAGAACCATGATTCTAGAATCCGTTCCTTCAAACTGACATGCGATGTTGCCAAGGTTAACACAACCTTCGGACGATAATAACTTGGGTTACAAAACCCAGATAGACAAAATTTCTCATTGTCTCTTAGCCATTACATTGAAAATACGCCGATTTTAGAAATAAGTACATAATTCCTGATACGTTTTCACTTTGCATCAAGCAATCGTTGCTTTGAAATATAGCAATTATTTTATTTTATCGTGGTTTTATTTTATTTCGTTTGTATATTTCTTTGTAATTGCAATCACAAATTACTATTTTATTCTACACTGTATGAAAACCCACTTTTCGCATCTCTACAGACATGCAAAAGAATAAGTTTGCACGGCTAGCCGCGAAAATGTTTCTCCAGGTACCGTTTTGCAGCTAGGCGCGAAAATAAATGACGAGCGTCCTAATCGAGGAGGCCGTTTACTATTGTTTACTGGTAGTTCATCAATTGTCTGTTTCTTATTGTCAAATTCTAAACGTGCAGCTGACTAATTACTAGAGTCCGTCAAATGCCATTTTGCCATGTTTCTTACTGTAGGCCCCTTTAGGGCCAGATTTCATATTTAAGCGTTTCACGTAGTAAGGGGTGGAATGAATCACATTTTTTGGTGCCATAAATGCTATAAAATGCTCTTTTTCGTGATAAATGCTACATTTTGAATAAATGCCATATTTTAATGCTATATTTCAATCAAAATGAATATTTTGTGGCTAATTCACAACAAAAGGGCTTACAAATTTTAAAATAGACATGCAGAAGTTTTGATAAGTGCCAGGTACTAAGGTCGATGACCCGGGGCGGGGGTGACCGCTAGTCGCGCGCAACAACCCCGCGCGCTCTCCCCCTTCCCTTCAATGCACCTTGGATACCTACGTTCCACTTAGTTGCCTTGTGCCCGTCGTTTTTATCACATTACTTTGTCTTTTGTATTTGTGTTGTGGGATTTTTAATATTACTGCTGTCATTTTTTCTAAAATTTCTACTTTTTGAAATAATACTTACCATTTTGTATGCTTTATTTTGAAATAAGTGCCATTTTATATGCCATATTTTGAAAAAATAAATGCCATTTTGCTATGCTATATTTTGAAAAAATACGGGAATATTTTGGCGGACTCTACTAATTACTGTTGTTACGAGTTACGTAATTATGAGCGTCAATATTATTGAGGGTACTTCTTGTACTTCAAAAAAATTTAATGAATCTGATGAAAGTATTGAAAATTGCACACCAGAACAAATCAGTGAAAAAGCCGGAGTAGTAACACTAGATTTGTTACCTAACAAATCGAAACAAAGGTATAATTTACAATACAAGTTATTTATGGATTGGTGTGCTTTAAACAAAGTAAGGAAATACAGCAAAAATTTAATTCTGGCGTAAATGTCAGAATTATCACAAAAATACAAGTCTTCGATGTTGTGATCGATTCATTCAATGTTATAAGCAACACCGTTGGTTAGGCATAATTTTAACATTTGCAGTTATTTGAAAGTAAATGCCTTTTTAAAGAAACAATCAGTGGGACATATTCTTAAAAAATCGAAGACCTTTACCCAGCAAGAAATTAGAAAATTCCTCATAGAAACTCCGGAGGAAATATATTTAATGGCTAAGGTAACCAAAAATTACTTTTCCACCAATCGTACTAGAATTAGCACATTATTGATAAAATTTTGTTGAGCAAAGTCAAACATTCTATTACATCAGCTGTTGCTAGGTAATTTACAATAAAACTATACAGAAATAATATTCCCGTTCTATGCAGGGAATATTTTTCGAATTTAATTATTGATGATCACTGGCATAGATAAATCGTTTCTCTAGTGGGGTAACACAAAAACATTTTTTACCAGGTTTCAATTACTCAAAAAATTACGAACGTGAAATATATAGACAAAAAAATCAAGATTTTTTACTTAGATTAATTAACATAAAATAGGAACAAATATCAAACCACTATGTCAAAAATAGTAAAAAATAAAATATGTTTTTATCGATGATAAGAGATTTATAAGGCAAAATATAGCTTAAAACTTCCCTTCTTGAAAAATTATGCATAGCAAAATTAAATAACAACAATGAAACAGCTAAAGAATTAATGACAACCTCAATAGTCACCTATAATCAGTCAATTCATTCCAGTACAGGATATACCCCGTTAACACTTTTGTATGGCCCTTTTGAAGATTTGAATGCCCATGAATTAGATTTAGATAAGACTGTTTTTGAATCTTATAATCAAAAACGAAATAAAGAAATTCTACCTTTCTATGAACAATTGTATAATAAACAATTAAATAAAGGCATTAGTAATTTAGCAAAAATAAATCAAGATAAAGAGAAATTCGATTTTAGCGAACCAGTAGCCGATTTTACAAAGAATTAGAAAAACAGATCTCTATGACGATAAAATAAATGTAACAACAGCAGACAAGAATAAAATAATAGGTATCAAGAGAAAGTTCAGGTAGACTAGCTAACCTTTATACTAGAAAATTAAAAAGAAACTTCCGTTTCAGACTTAGCTTGCTGAGTACGAGCCTGAGTCTTAGAGTATAAATTCTGGAAATTAATGGATACTTCCCTGAAGATCTACAAACAGCGAGATTGTTAAATTAACATCACAAATTCTACTGTTATTTTAACATTACACGATTAAGAATAAGCTATTATAAAATTTTAGAAAGTATAATTATTTTAGAAGTAAAAACAAATAATTCAGAGACTGATTAGTTTAACAAAAGAAAATTGTAAATTGTAGAAGATCAATTTATTATTATTATTATTATTATTATTATTCTTGTTAGAAGACAGGCAGCATTAAGCTGTTGACGTCTTCTTTCAACAAAAGGTACAAAGTAGGCATGTTTTTAACAATATCACAGTAAACTAAAATTAAATACAAGATAATATCACAAATAAAATAAAAATGAGATTATTCTAATAGCCACAAAATATCTAAGAAATAACACAAAAAAAAAACACATTTATATAGTGTGTTTGAAATTAGAATGGCAAAAGATTAAATTAATAAATAAAATTGATCTAAATGGCAGAAGATATATGTGACAGAAAATAAAACATTCTTATATAGTACAAAAATGGAAAAAACAAAATTATCTGGCAGCAACTGACACTTTCACTATTATTTAGCACTGGCAATTAAAACTGTAGTTAACATTAGCTATCTATTTTATTCTTGAAGTGATCAATGGTGGTAGAGTTAACGGTTTCTTGAGTCAAATTGTTCCAGTCTTCCACAACGCGATTACTAATAAAGTTCTTCCTCGGATTTAAGGAATATCGTCCCTTCCTTAACTTTAAGTGGTGCCCACGAAGATGGTTTGCTATAGTTGGCTCATACATCACTCTTAAGTTATTTCCACAAGTGTAGTGGTCCATTGCGAGAATTTTGAAGGTTTCTATTAGGTCTATTTGCCAAATTTAATTCTAGGACAAAACGGTCTTTAATAGATGGATTAGGGACTGTAATTAAGTATATAAGTGGAAATCCTGATAATCCTTTATCTAATAGACGTGTCTGTCTGGGACGCCGTTTTGTCTGGGACGCTGTTTCAGCAGCCAAACCGTAAGAGATAGAGAAAAAAGTTATGAAAGTTATATGTTTGGAATGGTCATGTCAGGTCAGGAACCGAATTTTAGTCACGTGACACTTCCGGTTTTCGAGAAATCACGTGATTTCCATCTGTCTGCGACGCTGTTTTGTCTGGCACGCTGTTTCAGCAGCCAAACCGTAAGAGATACAGAAAAAAGTTATGAAAGTTATATGTTTGGAATGGTCATGTCAGGTCAGGAACCGAATTTTAGTCACGTGACACTTTCGGTTTTCGATAAATCACGTGATTTCCGTCGTCCGGGACGCTGTTTCAGCAGCCAAACCGTAAGAGATAGAGAAAAAAGTTATGAAAGTTATATGTTTGGAATGGTCATGTCAGGTCAGGAACCGAATTTCAGTCACGTGACACTTCCGGTTTTCGAGAAATCACGTGATTTCCGTCTGTCTGGGACGCTGTTTTGTCTGGCACGCAGTTTCAGCAGCCAAACCGTAAGAGATAGAGAAAAAACTTATTAAAGTTATATGTTTGAAATGGTCATGTCGGGTCAGGAACCGAATTTCAGGCGCGTGACACTTCCGGTTTTCGAGAAATCACGTGTTTTCCGTCGTCCAGGACGCTGGTCTGTCCGGGACGCTGTTTCAGCAGCCAAACCGTAAGAGATAGAGAAAAAAGTTATTAAAGTTATATGTTTGAAATGGTCATGTCGGGTCAGGAACCGAATTTCAGTAACGTGACATTTTCGGTTTTCGAGAAATCACGTGATTTCCGTCGTCCGGGACGCTGGTCTGTCCGGGACGCATATACGTAATCTGCAGACGCATCATAATCATCATCATAATCATAATCATCATAATCATATCATAATCATCATAATCATAATCATAACTTCATAACTCTATAATAAAGCAGAACACTTCCCAAGGTCAAACATATCAACTCCTGGTCTATGTGCAGTTAGGTATTGTGGGCGTGGTCTTGATATTTTCTAAGAGCCAGTAATATGGAAGGAGAGAACAATTAATGCTCTTGTTAGGGCCTACACACATTTTTTACATTACACAGGAATGTTTGTACTATGTACACATAAATATTAAATCTGCAAATAACCTAAATTCGGAGCTTTGTACAAAAATATGGTTATAAACTTTTTGCAAGTGGACTTTACTACCTCTAGGAAGAAAAGGCGTCGTGCATCACGTGACCACAATTCGAGGTTGGAGGTAAAATAACCTAAAATTGTAATGTAAACATTACGGTAACCGTAGTTTCGGAGTGCTGTACTTGCAAAAATATTTAGTTTTTTAATTAGAATTGGCTGCCAAAGGATTATTTAAATATTTTTATTGCCATAAGTGTTTATTTGTTCAGTTTTTAAAATGCCTTCGGTCTGTATGGTGGTAAAGTGTGGTAGTAATGCAGCCAGGGATGCACCATTGATTCGTTTCTTTAGGTAAATAAGTATATAAATTAAATAGTTTATTTCACGATCTGTATTGTTTTCTTTATTATGATTTGATATTTTTACAAAATTCCTTCAATTTTCACAGTGGCAGAAAAGTTTCCAAACTCTTGCAGTTACGGAGAAAAAAATGGATTGCTGCAATCAAGAGAGACGATTTGACAGAATCAAAACTTAAATAAGGTCGTGTATGTTCACTCCATTTTCATTCTGGTAAGAAATAGTGAGTAGTAGCGAAAAATTTCGAATTTGTAATTTAAATGACTTCCTCTTCAGAAAAACCGGCTTCTTTGTTTGACCAAGACAACCCCGATTGGGTACCCACAAAATGTATGGGCCACACAACATCCCTCCAGGTGAAATCAACAGTTAGATTTAAAAGACTGAAAGATCGTGATGCTAAGGTATGTATCGATTGATTTTAGTGCTCGATTTTGTGCATGTTAGTACTGAATCTGAATGCTATACTTTTTATATTTGAAAGTAGGTATTACAGTTTTAATTGATTACAGACTAAACAAATACCTATTAATCCACCAGAAGACGTAGAAGAAAGTATGGATGTTGATGTTCCAGCGGAGATCACCCACGAACAGCTTCAATTTGGGCTTCGTAAAGCAAATGAAGAAATTGATTCGTTAAGGGAGGAATTAAAAAAATATAAGTTGGACCAGGACTATTTCAAAAATAGTGATAGTAATACATTATATTATACAGGATTTCCTGAATATGTATATTTAGAAAATGTCTATAAAGTAGTAGAGCCTTACCTTTCAGGACAAGGCAGTTTGACAAAATTTCAACAATTAGTGTTAGGTTTAATGAAATTAAGGCTAAATTTAGCGTTTACTGATCTGGGCAATAGATTTCAGTGCCACCGTACAACAGCGGCACAAACATTTGAAAGGGTTGTCGAAATTCTTTATTGCAGACTAAAGTGTTTTATACAATGGCCAAGCAGAGAGGATATACAAATGAACATGCCCAGTTCATTTAAAAATGTTTTAAAGTTACGCACTACAGTGATAATTGATTGTTTCGAGGTTTTTATTGAGAAACCCTCAAATCTAGAGGCAGCTGCAAAAACTTGGTCTCATAAGCACCATCACACGATGAAATTTTTAATAGGCATTACTCCGCTGAAACCTGTGGCTTTCTCGACAAAATAATGCCGGGCGACTTAGTCGTAGCTGATCGAGGTTTTGCCATAGAAGATTCAGTTAAAATCTATTGTGCAGAAGTACAGTGCCCTGCTTTTTAAAAAAAAGAAAACAGTTGAATGCTCTAGAGGTAGAATCGACAAGGAAATTAGCAGGCGTACGAATTCACATCGAGAGAGTGATAGGGCTTTTGAAATTAAAATTTAAAATATTGCACGAAATTTTCCCTTTAGTAGCCCTGAAAAAGGGGGACGATGATTTTGCATTTATTGATAAAATAGTAGTGGTTTGTTCAGTATTATTAAATTTGTGTCCTGGAATTGTTCCACTTGACTAAATATTTCAAATAAAAAACTGTTAAAAGCAAATTATTTTTATTTAATTCCAACAAATAAATACTAATATAATAGCTATTATAATACCTTACATATTACTTAGCTCACAAAAAAGCATTACATTTCATAAAATCTGTATGTTAAACCTACAGAAAGAGTTATAAATGTTTATTTGCAAAACTTGCAAATCCACGGATTATTATCAGGTGTTGTTTTTAAACCTAGGCAACTCAAATGGTACCATTCGATTTTGCAGAACCCGGAGTCGCACCCTATCATTGGCGTTTTCTCATCGTCTTCTTGCCGACACACACAATACAAAACTTTATTTGGATCGGCTTGTAGCAATTCTGCAGCACCATTTGTTTCGTCCTCTGATGTTGTTAGAACAACTTCATCATATAACTCTACAGGACATCTTGCATCTTCCCAGTCATTGTCCTGCTTTTCTACTTCTGCTTCGTCTGCTTTTGTTTCCGCTTTTGTAAAATACTTTCCCAGTACCTCAGGAAAAAGTACTTTAAAAAACAGATTTTTGCTTTTTCGCTTTCACGTTCCCAAAATACGCTGTTGAATTGGATTTTGGTGAAAGTACAGTTGTCCTTACTCCACGCAAGTAATAGCAATAGTCTACTTTCGTAAGAGCAAGTTGCATTTGCACCTGATAATAATAGGCATGGTCTTCTGAAACTGTCACTTCACCATCCTTAAACTTCAAAAAAAAATTCTTTTTCTCTTCCATCAATTCAATTACACCACTATGTCTTGCACAATATAGGCATTTCACCTCGAGAAGACCCATACCACAACAATCGCATTGTACAACTGCATCTGGAGATGCACCAAAATATGGGTAATTGGAATTTATGAACAAACCCATCTTGTCCGCTCCAAAATTTTCATGTGTCTCCTGCATTTTTTTAGTAAAATCAGCAACGGCTTGCACCTCATGTTCGCATCCATACTCTAGGGCCTTCACCTTTAATTTATATTGAGAGGGATAGCAGATGGACTTGATTACTGACATGGATGGCTTATCCACGGAGGTCCTGCAACAGCTTTTAAATTTAGAAGCTGTCACTCTTCCAGCTCGATACGAAAACCAAGCTCTTGATTTGGACTGCAGTCGTGTTTCCTTTTCAATATTTCTGCAGTCTAGGTTGGGTACCGACAGATCTGCGGACAAACCTGAAAATTGTTACATTAGGTAAATGTTATTCTCAATAAATTTAATTAAATTACAGACAAAAAATGTATTTAACTATAATTACCTATTTCTTGCAGTTCACGTAATGTTTTGTTCTCGTGCTCCTCCTTATAATGTACCATAATCGTAAATTTTTTCTTGTATTCAATTTCAGCATAAATCCGCTCAGAAAAGGGCTTCGTGACGGTATGCAGTACCGAACCTTGAGAAGTGTTTGCCAAATTTCGAAGTAAATCGAATTTCTCATCTTCAGTCATTGAGGGTACAACTGTTCTCTCCTTGTCTCTACATCGCAGAGGTTGATCGTGCCCAACTTTCTTCTTTTTTGCAGTTGCAAAGTCCAAGTCCACCCCACGACTTGGATCGGCAGGCTTATTTGTTGGGGGCATCCAATATGCCGTTTTACCGTGCAACTAACTTGCTCCAACTTCCTCACAGCTTCCTCTAGACAAAATAGCACTGCTGCTACATGTGTACAGCTTTGAGCAAGCCCAGCAACTCAGTCGCAATGCGCAGACACAATTTCACCGTCCTTCTTCGCAATTATCCACGGCAATAGCAACTTCTCTCTTAGACGTTGAGAGTGCAACACCTACAACAAACAATATAGTTAAGTACATAATTATCATTATAATATATTAAATTCTTACGTTTCCTAATACAAGCACGCAACACCCAAAGGTTTTCACGCAAATCTTTACCCAGCCACAAGCTGCCTGATTATATGCCTCGAGACTTTTGTAGGCTTTCATTTGTTCACATGTATATGCACTTTTGGCGTACACTAAATAATTAAATAAATCCGGATAAAAAACTTTCGGGAAACTTTCAATCTCGGTCGAGCAATCTTCTAATGCGATTAAGTAAGGATCAACTTCAATTGTTGATATTTTCGACATATATCTATCTCGGTGTGCTTCCTCGAGGGTTAAATAATAATTGCTCAGCTCCATTTTCTTCCCCTTTCAAAAAATTGCGTTTATTTAAAATAGAAGTTGGCCATGTATGCTGGAGAATACCTACCCACTAATAATCTCTTTCTTCAGTAACAACACCTTAGTTCTTAAACAATAATGTCACTATATAATATTTCTAACACTACTAACCACTATTAACTACACTTAAAACTGTTAAAATAACTTTAAAAACGCTAAATCAACAAACAAAACAATACCACGCGACGCAACTCCAAGCATAAAAATCTGGTGTGATACACTCACACAACTTCCTTTTACAGTGTTCTTATAATTAGTCAAAAATTTCATTTTTAATTTTTAGCCATTTGTCAAAAATTACAAATACTACAAAAACAGTACAAAATAGAGCGTTAGTTGAAGAGACAAATTTTCTCTAGAATTTTAAGGTGAATTCAAAAATGTAATAATATACCGGGTGTTTTATTTAAAATGGGAGTTAATAAAAAAAATAGCAAAAAAAAACAAAAGAAACCCACTTTAGAAGTATTCAACTGGAAAATCACCTATTTCACATCAATACACATTAAAAATGTAGTAAAAATGTAAAGTTTAAAAAAAATCGTTGGAGGTATTCAACTGGAAAATCACCTATCTTTTATCAATATAAATTAAAAATGTAATAAACATGTAAAGTTTGAAAAAAATCGTTTTAAGAGTTGTTTTTGAAAAATTTTCTTCAAAAGCTTGCTGTCGCATCTAGATAGTACACAAAACTTATTTATGAAGTTTCAACGCCATACCTCTTTTCGTTTTTGAGATATTCTGTTCACAGACAGACAGACACACATACACAGACAGAATGACAGACCAATGAACAAAAATATGTATTTTGGGTTCAGGGGACTTTAAATCTGTGGAAAACTCAATTTAGAATTTTTGGGGTGAACCCAATACTTCCTTTCGTAAGAGGAAGTAAAACTCTTAAAATCTTGGACAATGTGCAGCTAAGAGTTTATCATTTTCGAGAGATAGTATTTTAAAGACGGAGTTCTGTTTTCCAAAATTTACGGCTGCATTATCTGCAGACAATGCTGATATTCTATTACAGTGAAGTCCGATTATAACGAACCTCAAGGGACTGTAGAAATTGGTTCGTTATAGCCAAAGTTCGTTACAAGAGTTACAACAACAAAAAATGTGCGAGTTATTATAAACTTACTTTATTATCCATAATCGGCCACATTTGTACAATAAGTATACAAACATTTATGTAAGAACGATAAACACGTACTTAATAGATATTTATTTAAAAAAATCGGATATTTTTGTCTGCTTAGTATTACTAGCCCAATAAAGTTTGTCTATGTAAGCATCTACTTCGGCAAAACTATTTAGTATACTATCCGGAATATTACGCGATTGCAGAAAACAGCGGATACCATTTATTTTCTTAATTGCCTCATGTACTGTTGGAATGGTGAGATCCTTCCCCGAAACCGATTCGTCGTCATCTTCACCGCTAATTTCTTCGACTTGCTTATTTTTGGTTTCTCGAATAATAGCTTCGTCGCTTAAAAATTCTGTAGTGGCAATATTTTCGTCAACAAGTATGTAAGCTTCAAGGTCACATTTCTGAAATCTGCCCATATCAATCGTTGAAATAAAGACAGGCGAGTCATCACTTTCTTTGTTACGTTGTTTATTCAACCACTCGGACAAGGGCAACACAATCTGTTTACCTAAACAATTCACTAGCCATAATAAATTTGGGACTTCACAGCAGTTCTTGCAAGCAGGTTCGCTATAAAAGAAAACTTTTTTCTTTTTTACGTAAAAAATGGACCGTTATAAGCAAAAGTTCGTTATATGCGGGTTCGGTATAATAGAAAAATTTTAGCATTATTGTAATGGGAATTTTGGCGGGACTTTTAATTTAGTTCCGTATAACCGGTAGATCGTTACAAGGGGGTTCGGTATAAGCGGTCACTACTGTACTTGGAAGATTGTGCTTCTTCAAAGAGCTAAAAAATTTTGTCAGCTATTGCTTTTGCTGACGAAATGAAGTCGTAATACATGAAATAAAGGGGGGAAATAAATTTACCCTCTATCGGGAAATGTTATGTCCCGGGCGATACCAACTCGGGACCGGAACATTGGTCATCAAACACGGGACTGTCCCGGGTAAATCGGGACGGGTGGTCGCCCTAATGTTGATTCACACACCACTTATAAGAACAAGACACCAAGCCAAATAAACAATATACCAAGACAAAATTACAAAAGCGACTGAACACCAAGAACTTTAAGCAATAATGTTGCTGATATCAGGTTGTTTTACAAGTGGGGTTGATTACCTGAGTTTTTGGAATAGGAATTAGACACTTAAATACGTATACAAATTATCCATCATAACAATAAAACATAATATTTCCTTTATATTTGGGATATTCCAAAAGCAGATAAGTACTTAATTGTCCCTATTTTCAGAAAATTGTAGGTTTGTCTAAATATAGTGCTTTTAGAGATCAGCAAATTCCAGGAATTTAGTTTTTAGAAACTGTCCCAGTGACATTTCCACTAACTGGATTTATAGCATTGTAACAATAATTAGCATTTAATCCTAGAGAAATAATAAACCGTTGGTATAGAATGAAAACAGTATGGGTAAAAGTGAGGACAGTCATGGTTGCTCAAAGAGCCGCACTTCCCGGCCGATCAGATGGCGCCACTTGTAGAGTTTGCCTTGCAGTGATCTATATTATTTACCGGACATCGCTCTCCTGTCAGTCATTATTCTTACCCCTAGAGAAATAAGACTTGGTTTATTATTTCTCCAGGTTCTTAACCAATTTAAAATGGTTAAAATTAACTGCTGCGTGCCAAACTGCATCCCTGAGAGGAACCACGGTCGACATCGATTTATACATCCTGAAAAAAACCCTGAATTATACTCCAAGTTGTTGCATGCAATTGGTAACAGAAAGCTTTTTACCCTCAATAAAAACTATGTTTACGATAACTTTCGGGTATGCGACAAACATTTTGTCAAAGAAGATTTTGGCCCAAATAATGTTGTAAAAAGAACAGCGTTACCAAAACTATTTTTGCCAGTTAGGTAGGTGTATACATAACGCATGTAGGTAGTTTTTTGGGGTAGTTGCAGAGCAACAAAGTTCATCCCTGATAGAAGTGGCACAACATCTTACTGCAGATTTTTCAACCAGTATGCCAGGTGAGTTAAGGTTATTTTTTTAAGTAGCTGAATGTGGCATGCTATTTTTTCCTAGCAGTTATGCCCCAGATCGAACGAGAATATTCACATAGCATCCCGCAGGGTGAAATTCTTGAGCCCCAGCTAGGGGCAAGGCCTACGGCAGTACTTCGATTAGAGCATCCTGGGGAAACTATGGAGTTTGCTTGTATTACACCAGGTGCAGTATTGAACACTGAGGCAGAGAGTATAACACCTCGTCCTCAAACACCAATATTACAAACAGGTAAATTTGCAACAGTTTGAGACAAAATACAGCTTACCTCAAAATGTTGGGAAACTCTTGACCTTAGTTTACCTACGATAAAATATGCTGCTTTAAGGCAGCTTATCTAGTACGAGGATGTGCTGAAAAGTTCCAGGCTTTAAATAGAAAGAAACGTGCTAGCGAAATATGAAACATTTTATTCAACGTACTCCCCCCTCAAGCTAACACATTTAGCACAACGCTTCTCCAGTTTTCTTAACCCCTCCAAATAGAAGTGGGACGGTTGTCCCTCCAAAAACGCCTCCGTAGCTGCGATGACTTCCTCATTGGAGCCAAACTTGTTATGCCTAAATTTATATATTTATACCTATTATTTGTGCACCAAATTATGTAATTATTTTTGTAGTTGTTAAGTGTCCTATAAATGGAGATTTTTTTGTTGGACAATAAATCAACTATTATATTATGTCGTTTTTTTTCTTTTGTTGACTGTTAGCCCAAGAATAGCGTCGAGTAATTATACCTTGGTCACAAATTGTTAATATCAGTACCCAAGGAAGTGAAAACCAAAGCTGCCATGTGAAAACGATCTTGATAAACCAGCATGGACCAATACGATGATTTATGGATTTCTATGATTATCACTGATTGTCTCATGCTAGGTTATCAAATATCAAATTTCAATAAACAGTATAGTAAAATATTACCAGAAATGTATTTTCAATTTCCCGCCAAAATGAACTTCCCGGCCACTAGAGGCGCTGACATTCAGTTCTCTTTCTGTCTTAGGGACATTTCATTCTATACCAACGGTTTATTATTTCTCTAGGCATTTAATACTGAACAGAAAAAATCTGGTGTGATACACTCACACAACTTCCTTTTACAGTGATCATATAATTAGTCAAAAATTTAATTTTTAATTTTTAAGCATTTGTCAAAAATTTTCAAAAATTACGAATTCTACAAAAACGGTACAAAATAGAGCGTTAGTTGAAGAGACAAATTTTCTCTAAAATCTTAAACAGAATTCAAAAATGTAATAATATACCGGGTGTTCCATTTAAAATAGGAGTTAATAAAAAAAATAAAAAAAAAACAAAAGAAACCCACTTTAGAAGTTTTCAACTGGAAAATCACCTATTTCACGTCAATGCACATTAAAAATGTAATAAAAATGTAAAGTTTGAAAAAAATCGTTAGAGCCGTTTTTGAAAAAATCGAAAAAAACTGAAAAATCACAAGAGTAAACACCTACTTCCGGTTATGCGATTTTCTTCAAAAGCTTGCTGTCTCATCTACATAGTACACAAAACTTATATATGAAGTTTCAACGCCATACCTCTTTTCGTTTTTGAGATATTCTGTTCACAGACAGACAGACACACAGACAGACAGACACACAGACAGACAGACACACAGACAGACAGACACACAGACCAATGAAAAAAAATATGTTTTTTGGGATCAGGGGACCCTAAAACGTGAAGATCTGTTGAAAACTCAATTTCGAATTTTTGGGGTGAATCCAATACTTCCTTTATCGTAAAAGGAAGTAAAAAGAAGACACTATTCAATTCAGCAGTATCGGTGTATCCAATATGTAGGAAGAAAGTGGCCTGGAGGCTATCCAAATATTTCCAATCTGTAACGTGCTTTTAAAACTTTCTTTAGTGCAACAAAAGTTATTAGATTCGTCGTATATTTTAAATGCGGCATATGCCGCGGGTTTCAGCTAGTATTAAAGAAAACGCACAATTCACTTTTAATAGTATTTACGGCGAGACGATTTCTTTCGTCTGTCCATACATTTCCCATGACGCTAAAGATTCTTTCTACAAAAGCATTAGATATGGGAATACTACACACATACTGCACGATTTTTAATAAATTTGGTGCTGTTTAATTGTTGACAAATTTGCACCACATATTAATAGAGTTTCCTTCAAGTGAAGAGAAAACACTTTGAATTGCAGCCAGTTCGTCATAAATATTTTCAGGAGGAGTTTCCTGCTTCCATGGAGATAATGACCATAACTCTAACAAAGCTCGGTTCTTTGCTCAGTCGGTAGATCCTACAATGGCGTCAGCGGAAGGAGGGGTGTAGGTGTTACCCTTGTCGATGCAGCTAAATCGATTGGAGTAAACTGTTTGTTTTAATACTTTTATTCCTATTGGCAACCAGATACACATGAAAACTTAATATTATATATACAAAAGGTAAAAAACAAATACGAAAACACGAAAAACAAAAAACATATATACAAAAAACCGCCTAGTCGTGGGCGCTAGGGGCGCGGGAGGTGATGGGGCGGCCTTTCCCGGTTGTCGGAGGCGGGGAACGTGGCCTGGACGTGGTCCGTCCCTTCCGGGGAGCGGTGCGGGGTACGGTTCGGGCTTCCGCTAGGGGAGTCCGGGGAAGAGAGGTCCGTTGCCAGCGGGGCTGCGACGTTCTCCTGGGGCGTCGGCGGCGCGAGTAGCCCTCCCGGGGACGTCGGCTGGAGCGGGGCGTGGTCGGGGCGCGGGGTCGGGCTTTCGCTAGGGGAGTCCGGGGACGGGTGGTCCGTCGCCAGCGGGGGCCGCGACGTGGGCTGCTATCTGGGCAGGTGGCCTGCCACAGGGCGTCGAGCTTGGCCTCCTCGGCGTCCGTCAGTCGCACCTCGAGGTCCCAGTTGAGGATCCGTGGACGGGGAGCCTGGGGGGTCGGCGGGCGGCGCAGCCGGGCAAAAGGTGCGTCCCGAAGATGTTGTACCAAAGGGCACCTCTGGGGGGTGCCGAGCTCCGGATCGCTCTCGTCCGTGAAGCCGACGAAATCCGGGGTAGGCGCCCTTGTTGGTGTTCGGGGACTCCCTGATGGCAGGCGTCCCTCCCAGTACGGATGGGGCCGGTGTAGCTCCTGGATCCAGGCGCGGGCGATCTGGGCCAAGGGGGAGGCCGGGGGCGTCTTGGGCGATGGGCCGAATAATTCCTTGATGCGGCGCTTCCTGGAACACAAGGTTCGTTGTCAGGCGGCGGGCGCAAGACGAGACCTCCACTGGTTCCGGGCTGGCTTACATATCAGACCTGGGGGTGTCCATGGCGAGCGGGCGATGAGGCGGCAGGCTGAGAGCAGCGGCGACGGCTGGCGGAAGTGGCTCGAATTCCAAGTCCCACGAAGACGGCGGACAGCAGAGTCCAATGAAGTGGATTGGCTCTAAGTCCACGAAGGTGATGGGCTCGGAATCCAGCAAGGGCGATAGGCTCCAAGTCCAACAAAGCGGCCGCTCGGTGAACGGCAGAGTCCAGGGGGGGGGGCGGCTGGAGGTCCTGGGAGGCTGGAGGCTGCTGGTGGTCCTGAAGAGAGCTTCTAAGGCTGGAGTTGAGTCCTGGAAGGCTGGATGCTGCTGGTTGACTCTCCTGGGTTGAGTGATTTTCTTCTAGCCTGGGTCGCTCTATTTAAAGCAGCCCCGATCTTTGTTTTGAGCTTCCTGGGCTCTCATTGGTCCGAGGAGAAGGGATGACTGCTTAGTTTGATCGCGATTCTTAATTCCGCGGTTATTTCCGCGGCGTGACCTATTAGTGCTTCGATTTGTGTCCTAATAAATAGTCGTCGAAATGTTGATTCTAACGACACCCAATTTGCTAGGTTTTGTTGAAGATTAATTGAAATTGGAATTTTTAATTCCGCGTTCTGCGTATAAACTTACTTAAGCATTACTCTTATTGTGTATGTGAAAAAGTTCTTTTTGCTTCGCTTGGTTGCGCGCTAATTTTATATGAATTTTGATACCATTTACGCCTTTCTGGGATGCTTCCTTCCGCTAATTATAATTTAATTTGTAATATTTGCACCCTCGCTCGCTGTATTCGGTCGTTGCCCTGATTTCTCCGTTACAAAAATGCGTTTGTGTTAAGCCTCCGCTGGTGTCGAATTTCTCTTGTTCTGTCGGGAGAAATTTGCCCGCTCGGTGGGTCGCGATGCTGTCGCTGGCTGATGGACCTGTATGGGTGCTGGAGACTTGGGGTTAATTTTATCGGGTGGCGGCTAATTTTTTCTATCGGCTGGTATCCTCATGCGGGGTTTTGATTGGGCGCACTATGATTTAGGAGCGTTTTATTAATTGTACTTGGATTTTAATTTGGCCGCGCGCTCGGAGCTGTTTTCAGCGGCGCCGTTTGTCGGCTCTCGGGTGTTTCATTGGTGTGGGTTATTTGCTTGCAATTTTTTTATGACTGGCAAACTGTTGGCCCTTTATTGTCTTTGTTGTGCAGAGGTTTGCATTTGAAAATTGGTGCTCCTTTGAGCTGGCATGCCGCGATTTATTGTTTTATTTTTGTAACGGTTTTTTTTTAAATTCGTGTAGGATTGGGGCGCTCTGCTGGTGAACAGATGTGTTTGTAATTTGTTTGCTGCCTGCTTGGCGATGGAAAATTACTTCGTTGATTTTATCTGTTTACCGATTCATATTAACTCAATCAATTGCTCCAGCGTAGGCAATCTTCCGCATTCAATATCCAAATAACTAAAAGCCTTATAATTGGTATTTTGAAAGTCATACCACCGCTCTATATAAGCTAGGGCTCTTTGGTAAACATTTAGAGCGTTTTTAGTAAATTCTTTTGATTGGTTGTCTGTAAGATACCCTTTTCTTAATGCCATATGGACTTTCATTCCGAAATGTTCATCACTTATTTTCTTTGTAATATTGTTCCGGAATTTCACCATTATATTATGCAGATTATACAACTCATTATAAATTAAGCCAATAGTAATTGAGAATTTCACTTAGTTACCGGGTATAGATAAACGGATATACCCTTGACGACGTGGTATAATCACTTCGGCGTTTCGATGGGTCCAACAAAGCAAAAATAATGGATAATAATAATCTAGAGCCAAGATGTAATAACTGTCTATTGCAAATTCGAGGTTAGCAGGTTAGGGTTTGCGTCAGTTTTGACACAAACTGACGCAAAATCTAACCTGATAACGACGAATTTGACATAGACTTACAGTGCCACCAGCATAAACAGTGCCACTAACACAAACAGTGCCAACCTAAGAAATAGAATAATTTATTATTATCGGTCCATTCATTATATAATCGTAACGAATACCACTCCAGCAATCGAAAATAATGATTATTTTTCACTCGTAACTCGACGTAATCCTTAAAATACCACTCGAGCTGCGCTCTCGTGGTTTTTCGCAGATTACTCTCGTTATTCGGAAAATAATCGATTATTTTCGATGCTCTTGTGATATTATAACTGATTATATGCTGTTGTGGTATGTTTTTCTAATATCAGCAGAATCTCTTGAAATGAAGCCATAAAATTATGAGTGAAATACAAATATAACTCATTGTAAGTAGGAGTGGTTTCACTCGCAATATCGTCTTCTTGATCTGACAGAATATCCCAAAGAGCCCTAGGGCAATTATTTGAACCTTGTTCTAAGAAGTACCGTTTCAATGGACCCCACGACGAAAGCATCCTATCAAGAGCTTTGAACAAACTGAGCCATCTTGTAGGAACGTGTCGTATAACTTTTCTGTATTCGCTCTCAAAGAAATTAAATCACTCCTTCAACTCTTCGCGTTTCTTTGCGGAACAAGAAAACTGCAAATACCTTCATCACTATATTTTCTACATCAATAGGCATTAATTTTAAAGCATTTTTTGCGCAGTTATGAAATATGTGATTATTACCGTGAGCAGCTATTATTGCATTATTTTCTTCAGATTTCAGTTTTTGAAAAACTGAATTATTAACTCCAAAATTAACAGAGGCATTGTCCGCTCCATATGCCGTTACTCTACTCCATGGGAGCTGTGAATTATTCAAGACTTCACATAACTTTTCCTTAATAGATCTTGAATCTTCGAATGAGGCTTCGTAAAAGTCCAAAATTTTATGACAAATACCATTTTTTGGCGAGAAATACTGAACGGCAACTGGAGAGAACTTTCTGTTTCCTTTATTAGAAGCATCAGTAGCGATGGAAAACGGAACTTCATTTTTTAAATCTTCCTGCACAAGTTCCATTGAATATGGATATAAAACCCGGTTCACGATAGCAGTACATTTAGTGCGTCCGCCTGTCATTTGTTTTACGATATCTGAATCTGTAATTATTGGTTTTAGTACTTTTATTGAGCAATCTTGAGAAAGATATGAAATGTGGTGCTTGATATTGTGATAAACTTCAGTCAATTCGGCAATGCTAACTTTTTCACTTTGTGCGCTGCCTTTTGGAGTAAAGAAAGAACTTATTCGCTGAGACATGGCTGTTGCACTTTCTGAATCTTTGTGTTTCTTTGACGCAGCGTGATGTGTTAATGCTTTTAAGCCATCATAAGCTACAGTGAACGTAATTTTACACAATTTGCAATAGCCTTTTGTGTCGTCTTCTTCACATTTATTTAACCACGAAAATCGCAATTCCCAGTCAACATTATAGTGGTAAACCCTTCTCACTTTCTTAGGTGGAGTTCCTTTACTGGTAGATGCTTTCTCGTCTTCCATTTTTATTACCAAAACCACCTTCACACGTGCCGTACGTAAAAACAGCAAAGAAACACAGGAAACTAAATATAAACAAAAGGTGTCGGTATAATTGACAGCGCGGGTACTCCCACTATAGCTTGTTAGCGACTGTGATACGGCGCGGGCGGGGCGGGCTTGGTAATGCGTCGACCTCACCCCGCACCGCCCGCACCATGCTGTTTGACTCGAACGCAGCTTTCGGAAGCGGTTCAAGGATCAGTTATGAAACTGTTCGTAATTTTCACGGAAACCGGACAATCTTCTGTCCAGTTTATCGAGATTTTCTTGACCGGACTGTTCGGTCGAAAACCGTACATCTGGCAACCCTAGCTAGAACATAACCAGATTATTTTAATTTTATTATTATTATACAAGCAATCCAGTGAGACGAATGTCTCATTTAAAAAAACAAAAAAGACCGTTTTTCAAATAGAACGCGTATTAAATAAAAACTGTACCCAGACCTGGAAGGTGTCAAAGTGGCTGCCTAACCGATCGACGTTTTAAGGCGCAGAGGGTCGCAGCTCCGTTTGGCTGCTGAAACATCCTTTATCTAATAGACGTGTCTGTCCGGGACGCTGTTTTTTCTGTCTGGCACGCCGTTTTGTCTGTCTGGGACGCTGTTTCAGCAGCCAAACCGTAAGAGATAGAGAAAAAAGTTATGAAAGTTATATGTTTGGAATGGTCATGTCAGCTCAGGAACCGAATTTCAGTCACGTGACACTTCCGGTTTTCGAGAAATCACACAAAAGATAATTTTTCAAATAGAACGCGTATTAAATAAAAATGTTTCAGCAGCCAAACGGAGCTGCGACCCTCTGCGCCTTAAAACGTCGATCGGTTAGGCAACCACTTTGACACCTTCCAGGTCTGGGTACAGTTTTTATTTAATACGAGTTCTATTTGCAAAACGGTCTTTTTTGTTTTATTAAATGAGACATTTGTCTCACTGGACTGCTAGTTTTTATTTAATAAGCGTTCTATTTGAAAAACGGTCTCTTTTGCGATTTCTCGAAAATCGGAAGTGTCACGTGACTGAAATTCGGTTCCTGAGCTGACATGACCATTCCAAACATATAACTTTAATAACTTTTTTCTCTATCTCTTACGGTTTGGCTGCTGAAACAGCGTCCCGGACGGACGGACGGACGGACAAGTCTATTAGATAAAGGATTATTATTACAAAATAACTAACAATGCCACTCTGGTTTTCTTAAATTTCACCATATCCAGTAGTTAGTGTTAATCAATAGCATATTTTATTCTCTTTACAGATGTTCAATTGGTTTTGATCTTTACATAACAATTTTTTTCAACTTTTTCTTCACGTGAATACATAAATGGCATTATGCATTTTCAAGATTAACTACTTTTTCAATAATGCAAAAGGCAATCGCTAATGCGAAACTGTTCTTGACACTAGTAAACAATATGCAATTGTTACATTGTTCAATTTACATGATGTAAGGGTTAAAAACAATTAAACATCTGTGAAGAGAATAAATTTTTTAATTGATTTACATGAACTATTAGATACAGCATAATTTATAAATATTATAGATGGCGTCAGTTATTCTGTATTAATAATAAGATGTTACGTTCTAGAGAAGGCCTTCCTAATAAATTATTTTAATATTTTTTTTCGAATTGTAGTTTCCATTTGAAGCAGCCCGAAATAAGTGTTGGACTACCCTGTATAGTTCTAAGGATTTTTCTTTCCCTATTCTCCAGCATGTCCACACATGTGTAGTGTTCTATCTTTCTTCAAGTGTAGGTCTAGTTGTAGCCGTCACTACTACTATCGAGAGGAGGAGAAATATGAGAGTTGACAATATCTAAAATTTCTGGAACATTGGTTATTATTTTGGGATCTTCGAAATCTAAGAACTGCAATTAATCAAAATAACCCACTTTTTTCTTCACACAAGCACTTCCAGGTTCAGGGAAATGATATATCTTGCTCTTCTTGCAACACTTATCTTTTTCTATGAATGTTTGCACTATAAAAATATAATACAGGTTACACCAAAAGGTAGATAGATAAAGGATTAAGTAAGTGTAAATGAAAGGTAGCAATATTTACGTGTTTTTAACTCTGGCTGCTATACCTATTGTTCCAAACATTTTCCCAATTCGCATAACTTGCTTGAGTACACAGCACATAATTTGATCAAACAAGATATATCAGTTAGTCAATCTCTTCAACGTTCCAGGAATTAACATCTCATGTTAGAATTAATATTTATACAATAGAACCTGCAACAGTGATCACCTCTATATTACGACCATCCGGTCAAAGTGCAATCTGTGTTTCTTTTCAGTTTAAGCTGTTGAGGCGTTGAGCGTCATAAAAATATAAATGTGGTAAATAACTCGATTAATTATTATTTCTTTGTCATTTTAAACTGGCATTATTATTATTATCTCTATAATAGCAACCATAAGTAACTGTTTATAATGTTTATCTTCATCCGTGTTGTTATAGCGTCTTAACCAAATTAATTTTAGTATCGTTAAGAGCTTCATTACCGCACTCAGTGCGGTAATGGACAGATATTACCGCACTCAGTGCGGTAATGAATATTACCGCACTCTTTTTATACAGTGAACCAGAGTTTATTGATGAAGATAAAATATTGAACAATACACGTTTGCTTATGGCACACAACGAAACTCGTTTGATTGCCGCAAAACTCGGCTCACCGCCTCGTTTTGGCAATCAAACTCGTTTCGTTAAGATGCTCATAATCAAACTTGTATCGTTAATATCTATTATATGCTAGCGAATTAATTTTCTTCTTAAATCGCTAGTGAATTAATAGTAGATTGTTCTACAAGTTAAGAAAAGTGAGAGTTTTCCAGCGAATATAAAAGTTTTACGTGAGCATGGAAGAATCACTTTTCCAATGTGTTGAACATGCAATTTTTCCGTGTAGTTGACAAAAATATCTTTTTAAATCATTTGGTCAAAGTATGGAAGCGCAAGGTTTTTGTAACTATTATACATTTTCTGAATAAATTTACTAAATGTGTTTGAATTTAAATTGTTTTTAAATAAATTTTGACCATAAGATGTTATTTCATGTTATTAAATCGATTGTTTATCAATCATATTTATTTGCCGTGTCAGTGAATTTAATTACTGTAGATTCTTTTGATGGATGATGGAAGACAACATTATGACATGACATACAATAGTCGGAATGCATAACTTTATCGTTTAAAAATAGACCTGCGCTTTTCACATATCGCAGCGGTCGTGCTTTTAAAAATACGATGTTTGTATTTATTTATTTTACAGTACTGCAATTAAAGTGATAAATAAATCGATTAAAGCATTTATTTGCTCTTATTTTATATTCCTATACCAATACCGGGTGTTCCAAAAATACCGCACCATATATTCAAGAGGAGCTAGAGCATGTCTAAATAAGCTAATATATTTAACTGCAAATGTAATATAATATCCCGTTTAAAAGTTATAAGCAGTTAAAATTTAAAAAAAATGGCAACACTGTTAAAGGTTAAACTAAAACAAAAGGAATTAAAGTATTTTAATCTTTTTTGAAACTATGGAAACAATACAAAATTCAAGAAAGCAACTATTACAACTAAACGCATAAAAAACATTAATTATTATAGCAAATGTTTAAAATTGTCTTATTTGCAGATACGCAAGCATGTGCTCTTCTTCTAATATTGCTATGTACCCGGTTCAACATCTCTAGTGTTATTGTAGCAGCAGCCGCAGTTATTCTATTGCGTAGCTCTTGTTTATTTGCTGGTGCTGTGGGTGATTGGGTAAAAAGAATGGTCCAATGATGTATGTACCTAATATGCCTGCCCAAATATTTAGCGCAAACCGTTGCTGGAAACCTCTTATGTGAAATACATTGGGTTTTTCAACTGCCCAGTAATGATTGTTGTGCTTGTTAAATAAGTACCTACCCCTCAAGTAAAAGTTGCTTCCTCCGTCCATAATACTTTTTTTGTAAAGTCTTTATCTGCTTCAATTTGCTGTAGCAACCACTGCCTAAAATTCGTTCTTTGCAGAAAGTGGTTTTCTTCTAGAGCATGAACTTTTGAATAATGAAAAGTGTGATAATTGCCCCTTTTTTAAATTCTGTGCACTAAACTGCAATTTATACCAAGCTCTTGGGCGATTCCATGTTTGCTCATACCTGGTTGATTTTCCATGACTGCAACAACTTGATCTTCTAATTGAGCAGTCCTGGTTGTTCGTGGTCGCCCATGGTGGTTGTAATTTAATTCAACACGACCAGTTTCCCGCATACGCTGCTCAAGCCGCTGAAAAACATTTTTATCAGGATGACGACGATTGGGATAACGCAACGAATATTCTAGAGCAGCATTTCTTAAGTTTCCATTGCATTCACCAAGAATGAGGTTAATGTCACAATATTCGTTATTACTAAACATTACAAATTATCTTTAAATTTTGACATTAAAGTGACATTAAATCATTGGCACAATAGTCATTTATTATACAAGACCATAAAGTTAAATTTTATCCACGAGTGAATCGTTTAACGCCGAGACGTTAATGATTCAAGAGTGGATAGAAATTACTTTATCGTCGTGTATAATACAATATTTTTTTCTATAGCAAGAACTTTAACAATGTCAAAAGAAAATAAGGAAAGTCAATCACATTTCAAAATGTCAGTAGCTGGATTGGGTTGCTAAGATAATACGAAGCTGTCATATTTAATTTAAACAAATGTTAGAAATAGTATATTACAGCCCGAGATGGGAAGTGTTTCATTACTGTCGAGAGATTAGTTAGCTGATTGAGACGCGAAGCGTCGAAATCAGCTATCATCTCGAGACTAAGGAAACTTCCTGTCGAGGTTTGTATACTATTTTATTCGCAACCACTTTATTCTAAACAATAATTGGAAAAATTATTATATTATGATACGACAGGTTGTGACGCGCATAAATGGATCAACGAGACTCCCAGTGTCCCTACCTATTTCCCGCACTCACTTCCCGCACTTGAGCGGAAAGTGAGTGCGGGAAGTAGCGGGCTGAAATGTACGACTTCCCCCACTCAAATGAGGTCAGGAATGTTAACATTACATATATGGTTGCGAATAAATTAAATTACTTTATCTATCCGATAAACTGAAAAAAGATCTCGAGGATGAAAAGTGGATTGCTGTCTTTGAAAATAGCGATTCAGACAAATGCACTAAAAAATTTGTAGACATACTTAAGGAACATATAAACAAAGTATCAACGATGCAAAAAGTCAAGATGAGACGAAAGAAAAGTGCTTGGATAACGCTGGGAATTATAACTTCAATAAATGCTAGAGAGAGGTTATATCGAATGCACAAGAGAGACCCACAAAACTCACACCTAAAACAGGCCTATGCTCAATATAGAAATGTTTTGAACAAGTTAATAAAAAAGGCTAAGAGTGAGTTTTACAAATCGAAAATGGATAGAGCACAAAACACAAAGGATATGTGGAACACAATACAGGAATGCATAAATAACGGAAAGAAAAACAAAAAGATAGAGATAGATGAAATTCGAACGACAGAGGGAGAAGCAGTAACAGACAAAACTAAAATTGGAAACGCTTTCAACAAGTTTTTCATAAACATTGGGAAAGAACTATCAGATAACCTGCGTCGGGTGAACCTATCGAAGAGAAAGAGAAGCTATCAGAAATCTTTCTTTCTAACAGCAATCGAAGAAGAGGAAATTAACAATCATATCATGGCACTAAATCCAAATAAGGCAGCAGGTCCTGACAATTTGCCTCCACGAATGTTGAAGGAAGTGGCCGAATTTATAAAGAAGCCCCTTACACATATAGCAAATGCTATCATAACTACAGGAAATTGGCCACAACATTTCAAGGAAGCAGTTATTATTCCAGTGCACAAGAGTGGAGACAGGAAGGAACTGGGTAATTATAGACCAATCGCTCTGATCTCAAATTTGGCAAAGGTTATTGAAAGATGTCTTAAAACAAGGATAATGAATTATGTCAACAAACTTAATATCCTTAATGCCACTCAGTATGGATTCAGAATGGGAAGGTCGACACAAGATGCAATAGCTAAATTCACACAGCTAATATACACAGCCCTGGATAACAACAAGCCTGTTATTGCTGTCTTCATTGACTTGGCTAAATCATTTGATACGTTAAATCACAGTATTCTATTAGAAAAGTTGGAATGTCTTGGCTTCAGAGGCAAAATAAATGACATTATGAGAAGTTATCTAACGAGCAGAGTACAAAGAGTGTAGATTGGAGAAAGTAGAGGTGCAGAACTGGAAGTTGAGTGCGGGGTTCCTCAGGGTACAATTTTGGGACCGATTCTTTTTATCCTTTATATAAACGACTTAGGGAAAATACTGGAGACTGGAACTGGCACACTTGTTTCATACGCAGACGACACAGTGATCGTTTTCGAGGGGAGTAGCTGGCAGGAGCTGGAGAAGGTGGTTGGTGACAGTGTGAAAACTGTATTCGAGTGGTTTGAAGAAAACAAATTGCCGGTGAACTTCAAGAAATCAAGTTTCATGGTGTTCAGAATTTATAATGACAGTGCTCCAAAAATTTCAAGTATCAAAATTCATAAGAGGAACAGCTGCAGTGCCGCGTGTAACTGCCAGTGCATCAGTGCCGCAGATTCGCAGAATTATTTAGGAATAACCATAGATGGTAATTTTAGATGGCAGCTGCAAGTTCAGAAAGTAACAAACAAATTGAGATATTGAACTTATGTTTTTAGAAGGTTAGCATGTTTTCTTAGCATAAATTGTTTATTTACTGTTTATCATGCATTGTTCTTATCTATACTGCGCTACGGCATAATAGCTTGGGGAGGTGCATATGGGAATGTAATAAATGCATTAGAAGTCTTTCACAAAAGGATATTAAAAATTATATTAGGAAAAGAAAAATGTTATCCAACAGATCTCTTGTATAAGGAAGCAAAGGTTTTAGACATTAGGCAATTGTTCGGTTACACAAGTGTATTATATGTGATACAACATAAGGTATTTAGATTTTGAGAACATTGAACAAGAATCAAGGTTAATGCGAATTAGAAGTATTGTTAACAATAACATCAAACCGCCTCTCATGAAAACTAAAAAGGGCCAGCAGTGTTTTGTTTACATAGGATTAAAAACGTACAACTTGTTACCTAATAAACTAAAGTGTACAAGTAAAGTGACAAATAAAGTAAAGAAGCAGATTGCTGATTCTCTATTCAAACTAACGCCTGTGATGCAGAGTTTTTTCTAGATGTAGGATTGGGTCTTTCTTTGTTTTTACATTTAAAATTATTTCTACATAAGGTTAATTATAAGTTCAGTTGTTTAGTTATTAAGGTTTATTTTATTTTACTTATGTGAATACCAGGGACAAGTACTCAGTACTTTTTGGTATCTCACTTCAAGAAAGATTATTATATTTTATTTATTTATGTACAAACTGAGATTCTCACAAATAAAAATCTATTCTATTCTATTCTATCCTTGATGTTAAAGTGCTACTTTATCTACCCTTGCTGTTAAAGTAACACTTGACCTTTTGTTTTGAGTTGGTAAAAGCACACTTTAACATGTACTATAGAAAAAAACACATTTGGTCAATGCTTTTTGCAAATTATCAATCTGATATGTTGCCAGCTTCATTTTATTTCATATTTTAATAATTTTTTAATGGTCCCGAGTGGTGTAGCTTGAACAAGCGTCCACGTTCGATCAGCAGAGTTAAGCAACGCTGTCTCTGGTCAGAACTTGGATGGGAGTTCCACGGCTGCATCTCTCGGCGCCTCGTGGTACGGCTATCACGGAAAAAAGTTAGTCCCGGCGGTCATACAACATCATGACAGTCGTTAGTGGGGTTGGAAGTCTTCATAACTGCACAGCGACGCCTGTAAATGGCCTAACGGCTGTTGGCTGAGTGCAAATTAAATAAATAAAATAAATAAATAAATTTAAAACATTGTATTTAAAAACTCTAGCAACTTTTGGCAAAAAAAAATTATTTTTACAAGATTAAACTGGGTTTGCAATATTTTGAATATAGAAATTTATAAAATATAGTTCAGCTTGTCATTTTCAATCTGCCCACTTTGAACCCCCATTATCAAAGGGGTCCCTGAGATATGTTTTGTATTTAACGTACGAATATAAGCATGTACCTAAATAGCAAATCTAAAACTTAAAATTGTTCTTTGTAGAGGATTTCGTATGGAACTTGATGGAAAGCACTCGTGAAAGGTATCGGTAGTTCAACAGCTGTATCCACATGATTTTGGACAACGGATTCAATATTGTCAATGGTTTATGGTAATTACCTGTTAGACTGCACATTTGTGTTGAAACCAGCTTGCACCCGCTCGAAGTTGGAGTATGGGCAACTATGTCACAAAGGCGAATTATTGGCCCAATTTTTTTCCACGATACAATAAATGCAAGAAGATGTAATAATATTTGACAACTATTTACAAAGTATACAAACACATTTCTTAATTGGAGGTATTTACTTTGGTTCTTAATATTAAAAATAATATGTTTTATGAACTATCATTATTTTAAATAAATTTAGCAATTTAATTAATTCTCAATTTTATTGCAATTTGTCATCTCAATCTTATTTCCTGTAGAGAACTATCATTCAACAGCAAACCGGGATCGCCTAACTGACACATTATTGATGGAATGAAACCAGAATTTGTTGAATTACTTAACCTTTCAGTAGTTGCCATTTCAGAATATATTATTACCCACATCGGGGTACAACGCCAACTTTTTTTACTGCAACGTTTCATGCTCTCAAAGAAAGTAATGTTTTCCAAGGGTTAGCATTCAGAATATTGCTGAGTAGCAGTTGTTGAATTATAGCTCATGGTTTTCTGTATTTCTTAGGTAATTTTCAAAATGTCGCTATAATAAAGGAAACAAATTGTTATTCCTCGTATAATCCTTCGTTGATCGGCATACCTGAAAATCAGCCCGGGTACAACGCCAACTCTGTGGTATATTTGCAGCGCAATCAAAGCGATGAACAACAATTTGCAAAAGTTTCGTAGTCAAAATAATTGATAGGTTATGTGTAAACAGAGTCAGAGACACATTTAATATGCTTAAAACGTACGGCTTCAATATTTCTTTGCTTCGGCCGTTGGTTGAATTCAGCAACTCTCTTTATTATTAACCAAAATTCACTTGCCTTTGAAGCTGTGTCAACAGATTTAAAAAACACAAGAAATAGGCATAATAAGTAATTGTTTTCTGTGACAATATCGCTATTAAAAGTACTGGAAAGTTTGTTTACAAAAACCCGAAAATAGAAATCTATGAATGTAACTATAGTACTTTTTATCGTGTAAACACGGCCTGTAGTCTTCTGCATTATTATAGAGGTATGATGATAGGTAATAATCAGAATGTCAAGCATGTGGCTCAAATTTAAATTACCATGTACGTTACATGACTACATTATCCGATTGACAAATAACAATGATTGACAGTATTATAACTCCTGATAGCAATAAATATCATGCACTATGCCTAAATACAGGGTGATTTATTAGGTCTAAGCCAAACTTGGCCACGTGAAATCTGAGGTATTCTAAGGAAAAAAAAACCCTTTGGACATAGTCCGATTTCAATTATTTTAGGAATTAGAAGACTTCAAAGTTTTAATTAAACAAATTTACAAAAATTAATTACAGAAATGAAGATCACATAAATAAGTAAATAAGTTACAGCAGTAAGTGCTCAAAATGTCCGCCTTCTGCTTGAACACATGCCTCACAACGACGCACTAAAGAGTTTTTCACTCTAGTGAAAACGTTTGGTCGATTTCTTATTTCAGTAGCAGCGTCCTCTATTCTTTGAAGTAACTGTTCCCGTGTGTTTATTTGTTCCTGGTAAACAATTTGTTTCATATGTCTCCATAGGTAGAAATCCAACGGATTTAAGTCTGGGGAACGCGGAGGCCATGCAATTGGACTGCCGTTACCAATCCAGCGTTGCTCAAAATGTTGGTTCAACCACTCGACGACAACCCGTCCGCGATGAGGTGGGGCACCATCGTGTTGGTACCACATATGTTGTATGATGTTAAGAGGTATATCTTCCAGACGGTCAAAGGTATTGTTCAATAAATCTCTATAAATATCGGCGCTCAAGCGCTCTGGTAGCACATACAAGGGTAATAAACTGTCGTTGCAAATTCCGCCCTAGACGTTCACACTAAATCGTTGTTGAAATCTCCGTTGTCTGATAGCATGCGGATTGTGTAATGCCCAGATATGTTCATTGTGGTAATTTTTAATACCGTCTCGTGTAAAACATGCTTCATCAGAGAACATGTGAAATGAAGTCATTGTTTTGGGCAGTTGCTGCAATAACCAGTTGCAAAAAGCTAGCCTTCGCCGAGTATCTTCAATATGTAGAGCTTGAACATGTTGTGGATGATATGGATGTAAAACCTCATGGTTTAGTACGCGCCACGCAAAATTCTGAGTTACGTGTAGAGTATTTGCTATTCTCCGTGTGCTAATTTCAGGATTATCAGTAACAGCATCGATTACAGCTTCTTCCTGTTTCACCTGAACAACATGGGGTCGAATAGCTGCTGCTGGAGCAGGGTTGCCTGTTTCTCTTAGTCTTCGGAAAGAATTGGTAAAAACTTGGCGATACGGTAGATGACGATGGGGAAATCTTTCTTGATATTCACATATTGCTTAGCGTGCATTTCCATTACAATACCCGTAGACGAAAATTATGTCAGAATACTCTTCTGTGCTATAAGCGTACATTTTCAGTGGTTCCAGTAACTGAACAAACGTAATAATATGCAATACCTAATAATAACTGATAAAAAACAACACTGACAGCAGACTGACATGTGCAGATTAGTTTTTTTCCAAGGCAACTTTGATTAACTATTAACAATAATTCCAGTCGTTATGCGATGAGACCTTCATAAAACTTTAAAATAAGAAATCGACCAAACGTTTTCACTAGAGTGAAAAACCCTTTAGTGCGTCGATGTGAGGCATGTGTTTAAGCAGAAGCGGACATTTTGAGCACTTACTGCTGTAACTTATTTATGTGATCTTCATTTCTGTAATTAACTTTTGTAAATTTGTTTAATTAAAACTTTGAAGTCTTCTAATTCCTAAAATAATTGAAATCGGACATATATCCAAAGGGTTTTTTTTTCCTTTAGAATACCTCACCTTTCATGTGGCCAAGTTTGGCTTAGACCTCATAAATCACCCTGTATAAAGGTTATAAGGTACCACGCAGCAGAATTTGCTTGCTTATTAGTATCATTTTCGAGTTTGCGGCATTCTTCGATGGACATGCTCATATCTAACTCGGAACCTAAAATACAACATTTTTAGCTGCTGTCGTCGTTGATCACATCGGTCATAAGTTGCCATAACAGCATGATTTACCTGTTGGGTTTAAGGGATTCGCAGGAGCGCACCGTGATTCGATTATCTTCTAGGAATTTCTTAACATCTTTATTACTAACTGTACCTAGCTTAAACTTGGGTCAGAAATATAAAAGAACAATGCTCAATGAATGCACACTATACTTGCATTTTTGTTTATTTAAAGTACGAGTTACTTCTTTCGCCCACTTGCATTCATGGATGGCTTTTTCTGCATGACGTTTTTTGATTTGCTGCTGTCGTCGTTGCCGCTACGCTATGATTTACCAGCTTGTTTCATTTTACTGAGCGAAGAGGCCAAGCATAAAAATTTGCAGAAATATAGGTAGCGTTAACGTCGAGTCGCTTATACACTATGTTAAAATGTAAGGCTTGGATTTCGTTGCTTGGTTGCTTAGCAGCGTTCAGTAAGCAGATATGATTGCTAAACAAAATTGACTTCCGTTTCAATTTGTGTGCGTAGTTTTAAAAAACACAAGAAACAGGCATAATAAATAATTGTTTTCTGTGATAATATCGCTATTAAAAGTTAAGGAAAGTTTGTTTACAAAAACCCGAAAATAGAAATGGTGGAATGCAACTACAGTACTTTTAGTTGTGTAAACACGGCTTGTAGTCTTCTGCATTATTATAGAGTTATGATGATGATTATTATAGAGTTATGATGATGATGCTTAAGAGCATACCTTCGGGAGTTCGCCTCAGCCAACTTTACGTTTGTAATTTGGTGAAGATAACATCTCTAGAGGTTTATTCCAACCTACTTTGTCGGGTTAGTCTCTCTCTTCTGGATTATTGAAGATGGCAGCTTAGCTGTCGAAATAGGTGTTTAGCGTTTGGTAACTATTTGTGTGGTTAGGTGTTTTTAACAAATTGTGTCAGACTTCATCAGTTATATAATACGGTTATATTAAAAATACACAATGTTACAGGATATTCTCGGAAGCCAGCTATGGGCTGGACTCCTATCAAGTTGATATTGAACCTTCGACTATCTGAACTCGAGACATCACGTTGCTTACACTCCCAAAAAAATAAGTTTTGATGGTTTGACAGCAAGTCAGCCAAGGTTCCAAATAGCGATTAGGGCACCTAGACGGGGATGAGCCGAAAGGTTAGGCTTGTTAAGCGGACGGTTCGTAGAATCGCGTCAGAACATAGGTAATAATATATTTAAAAACATAGGTAATGATACGCATGCAATTTAATTATCCCAAGTGTACACTTACCTGAATGCAGTAGTAATTAACTGGATTATATGAAAGGTTAGGCAGTAGGACTCTGGCTCGTACAGTAGTTTCTTAATGGTCGCTGACAAGCGGAACAAGCCAAGTTTCGAGCGAAGAAATTGGTTGACAGCGATCGCTCGAGAGGCCTGATGGTTGGCCAGTAAGCAAGCCAAGACACCTAGCGAGAACCTTGACCCACCATCAGGATTGGAAGAGAACGGGCGGCGCCGGCGATCTGAAATTTGGTGCGATCCTGCTAATTTCCGATATAAACCGAATTATGAAGTTCTACGATATCTCACGGAATGTAAATTGAACTGTAATTATATGTAATTGCACCACGCTAAAAAGGCCAGAAAAGAGTATAAGAATCGCGCATGTTAACTGCACGACTGTTATCTCGCTTCTGAAGACACGGGGCCCATTTGGGCAAGAAGCTTGACGCGTCCAGTAGGGTTGAGCGAAAAGAGAGCTAAAATATTATTTTTCTGATATCGCTTCGCGCTAGTGAGAAATAGTTGCATTTTATGGTTACTCAAATGTTCCCAAAAGCTGGACTTTGTAGAATCACATCTTGAGGTGCCCCAGGGAGGTTGAAATATATATTTACATTTATTCAAAATATAAGAGCAGCTCTTCGCTTATCCCTATACATTTGTTAAAAAAGGGCTAACCCAGAACACACCGTGTAGAAGTGGCTGCTTTTAGAGATTCACCCCCCCCCCCTCCCCCTTCTAATACAGAAGGATCCTCAATAGCATTTTTTAAATCTTCTTCTGAAAGAATAGCAAGCATCGGTGGTTCTGTTAGTTTGCATGTCTGCCAATCTATACCTCGCGTATTCCACCGTCCTTTTTCCCATGTTGGATTTTCAGGAGACAACGAAAACCCAATTCTCTAATCGTTGTACTATCGTCTGTTACCATTGAAACTAAAATGTTATTAGGATGTCCGCAAAAAGCATTTCTTTGAATCACTGGATCAATTATTTTTTTAACGTCATCCTGAAAAACTCTTGACCATTTTATCATGTTTAATGATTGACGTGGACCATATTTGCACGACGGTTTAAGTTTTATTGTAAATCATTTGGGGTATAAACTTTCATTACAAATTCGGTTAGAGTTTGCAGATTCTCGGATACACTTTTTGTTGAAACATAGAGTCTTAAAATCATGTTTGCTGCTACTAGCCAGCTAGCATGCAGAGTTTGCCAGGGTCTCTTTGAGATAAGCTTTCAGAACATATTTCAGATGACACAGCGTGACACATATTCCATAAATACTTTTGGTCCGTACTTAAAACTCCAGGGTCAATATTAGGTAAGTTTTCGCTTTCTATTATAGAAAAGTTCTCTAGAAGCAATTGCTCACATTTTTCTAGTGATTTTCCAATAGGTCCTGAAAATCCATAAGGTCCAGTTGTGTGGCCGTCTAAATGCTGCAATAAATGTCTTGGTGGTAGCTCGTTAGCGTGAAACAGGCAGATTACCCATGGAATAGGGCGACCAACAAAATTTGGGTCAATTTAATTACCCCATTTTTGGCTCCCGCGTTTACGACCGTACTATCACATCCGACAGAAACTAATTTAGAAAAATCAGTCTTTCGTTTAAAAATGTCACAATTTGTTTTTTAATGTTTAACGCTGATCCTGAAGCTGGTGTAACATGTCCGATATATTTTGAGCCGGGTTCTGCCACTAACACGATATGTTCCTCTCTAACAGTTTTCCTATATGTTCCTCCTCTAACTCCCGCACAAAAGTCTTATCTTTCCGCCCATCAAAGTACAAGCCCTTCAAAACTTCTTTACTTATGTTTTGCAAATCACTTCGCTTTCGTTTTTTTGCACGTCGCACGTTACTTCGGTCTATGACTTTTGATGTGTCGCTAGAGGTGATAATTTTGAAATCTTCTAGTACAGCAGATGCAATAGCTGCTGCAGATCTGCCTCAAACTTCTGTTCGGTCGCATACTTTTGATAAAATTGGAAGAGAAATCCCCATTTGTTAACCGTTTTCTCCTTGTTTTGATGTTGATGCAAGCGGATTTGCATAATATCATCAGTATCAGAAGACGAATTCGATGTAAACGTTGCATCTTGAAGCGGTTCTGGTTCATTAGTCAACAATGAGTCATTAAAATTCGATATTTGTTCTAATCAACCGCACATCTTCACTCACAGCTATTCGTAATTCTGATTACAAATCTGAATTAAGATATCCAATTTTAAAGCACCTGGGGCACCTCAAAAACATATCGGAAAAAAATTAGCTTTTGCCATGGCATTTCTAGTAACAATAGACAGTTATTGCGCACTAGCCATTTCTTGATTTCTAAAAAAAAAATATTTTCGCTCCACCCTAGCGTCCAGCCCTCCTTTGGTCTAAAACCCAGTAATAACGGGCGTCCTGATATGTCAGACCACAGGTTCCATACTAACACACCATCTGAAACTTCTTCCTCGCGAGAGCGAGGCGTCTGCTTAATACATTTGAACTTTCGTTTTCTAACACCTTTACTTATTTCATTTTAGTTAGTTCTTCTGCAAAGCTCTTCATTAAAGGTTGTATTAAGCCACCATTCTCGGAGAATGTAACCCCGACATCGATTTCTGAAGGTCTGTAGTTTTTATAGCTACTGCTTTGTAGCAAGCTATGTTTCGCAGCCATAGAAAACAGTTGTTTAACCCATGCATTGAAAATGTTAATCTTTGTTTACTATTTTTAATTATTGGCCTTCCATATGTTACTAAGCTAAAAAAACGTATCCTGCCTTCTGTATTATGGTATCTATGTCTTCAATAATGTCCCTGCCTTCGGCCACGATGCATTATAAAGAGTTAAAACTTTCTTTTCTTACTATTGTTTCACTTCCGACTTGTAACTGTATTATTTCAGCGGTATTAATCTGTTGTTCGTTGGTATTGCTTACATTTATTTTTCTATTTTGCGTTTAGAATAACTCCATTCTAGCATCCAAATGACGTCATTTGAGTGTTAAATAAATCGCTATGAAATGACGTCATTTGGGTGCTAGAACGAAGTTACCTATTCTAAACGCAAAATAAAAAACATTTTAATTTTTTAATTTATAAAATGGTATAAAGCTGTAAAATAAAAAAAAATAGTATAAAACACTCGTTGCAGAAGGTCCTTCAAGCACTCATTTGTTCCTCAACTCGCCGCTATGCAGCTCGTTTCGGAATTTCAAATTCGTGCTTGAATATATGCCTTCTGCAATTGTATTTTAATATGAGTACTATTTTACAGCAAGACCCTCTTATTCTTTCATTAACTCATTAGCTTTACTTTGCATTTACAAGTGCGTATGTAGAAGGAAGAAAACATCATCGGCATGTGTAAGATCCTGAAGTGATCAGTGGGACTCCATCCCAGCAGGCATACCTACGTTTAAAATATGTCGAAAACACGTTGACATAGTTGAAAATTAATGCTGAATTTTAGTCAAGCAATTAAAGTGATTTTCTCAACCTAAACGTTGATTTTTTAGTAATTCTTTTTAATGTTTACGTAACTATATCGCTTATTAAACGTGTTGGTCACCACGTTTATTGAGCGTGTTTATAAACGCCGATATGTCGTTGATTTTACGAGCTTTTTCGACCTCCAGTTAATGTAAAATGTAGATATTACGTCATAAAAACACGAAAATTAAAATTTTCCATACTTTGCTACAACGTTTTTACGTCGTTGATTTTAAGCGTTTTTTATACCAGCAGTTAACTTGACACGTAGACATCACCTTTAGAAAAACACGAAAACTTAAATTTTCTACATTACGTTAAAATAACGTTAATATAAAACACCTTTTAGATCAGTAGTCAACTCTTAACTTCGATATGACTTTGATACAACAACCCGATAATTACGTTTTTACATTACGTTTTCATGGAGTTAATTTTAAGTGCATTTTAGACCAGCATTTAATGTTAAATGTTGATATGACGTTAACAAATGCACATCAATTTGTACCCTTCTTCAGTAACGTTGGAAAGAAACACGTGTGCTCAACGCACCTATTACGATTAAGATCATTGCTAACATGAGAGTGCCAACCAATTGAAATGTCTTATTCCATTAGGCATTAAAGATTATTCAGAAAAAAATAACTTCCTTCTGTCGTTAATATTTGACGTAAAGAAATGTCAATTTTGTATCAAATGACACGTCTTCTCAATGTAAAAAACAAGTTAAAGTTGTGGTTAAAACGTAACGTACT